>CM059868.1:18671409-18952361 GCA_030490815.1 Acer saccharum | reverse complement strand
TTTTTATTTGATTTTTCATTTTTTAATTAAAAATATTTTATGTTTGGGATGGTGTGTTAGGGGTATATTTGGTTTTTCATTGGTCAAGGTTAGTCAACCATTAAATTTAACGGATTGACTTGATGGCAATGGGTGTTTGTGTTAATTTAGGATGTCTTTTTAAAATCTTTGTAAGATTCAATTAAGTAAGTAGTCCAAAAAGAAAAATTAAAAGACACTATATGGCATAAGCTAAGTGCCATAATTTTTTCCACTATCTCATTTCTCTCTATATCCACTCATTCTATTTCCCCTGCCCTGCCCTCTACATTCACTTTTGTTATGTGGCTGCAATCATTATTCATTGTTCTAAGTGAAGTGTTTTGTTAAAGTAAATGTTTCAATTGTTATGTCTATTTTAATTTAGTCAAAGGTTAAGAGCATAAAGATTGTCACTTTGTGATTAAAATTATATGCTATGGTTACAATATACTCTACTTTCAAAATTCCATATAAATAATTAATTTATTATATGAAAGAAATAACAGTGTGTCTAAATATATCTAGAGGGGGGTGAATAGATTTTAATCAAGTTAATTACCATTTTTCCTTGATTAGTCATATTTAATAAAAACCCCAGTCTAGCCAAAATACAATCAACCTAATCTAAGTGCAGAAAACAATAAATTACAAGTTGATTGATTTACGTGAGAAACCCTTGACAGGGAAAAACGCACGGGCTAATATGTTAGCCACACACGATCCTCGAAATCACTACTTGTAATGATGTTTACAACCTAGGTTGACCTCAACCATTCTTGGTCACTAACCCACCACTACTATCCAACGGGCCTTAATAGCAACTCTAGATCAAATTCAGACTATGGACACTACCACTCACCACTCTTCGTTTAATCCCTAGTGATATCCCCCGATCCACTACACTTGGCGTGAGCACCTCCTACTCTACCCGCAAGCCTTTTACAGTGGCACTTGACCAATCTTACTTGTGCACTATGTAAGTGCCTCACTTTTGATTGGCTTATTTCGTTGACAAAATCACAATGGGGTTCAATTATGTAAGGGTAGCTTAGGATTGAAGAAATCCTCATCAATTTCCAAAGGAGCTCATCGTGATCATCAAGAGCTTCAAGGAAGGTAGATTACTTGTCTTAACTCTATTTGAAGAGATTTAGTTGCACACACTCACCTACTCAAGTATGCATGTGTGTTCTTTGCTTTGATTGCATATGTTTCACTTTTCACACTTGCACATTTTTTATGCTTTTTGTGTACCTAACAATGCGCTGGTCCCCTTACCCACGTGTTACCCACGCACACCAGCGCAGTGCGCTAGTCGCCATACACTGGACCAACGCAACATGGGCAGAGGGTTGCCGCATGTCGTGCGCTGGTGGTCGTCATGCGCAGCTCACCAGCACATCTTCTCCAAAAGATCGCCGCTGGTTATGCGCTGGTGTGGTGCGCTACTCGACCAGTGTACCACCAGCACAATTGGCGAGTAGCTGGAACGTTTTTTTTCAAAACGCCGCCACTTTGCTTAGATCTTATATATATATATATATATATATATGTCTTGATAGCCTTCAGTCATTTTTTAAAGCAAAAATTACATCTTTTGAGACCTATTGAGTATCTTCAAAACAAAGGTATCAAGACTTCCTCTTTATGACTCAAAACACAAAAACCGATCATACTTTCATGTTTCACATATCATCTAGGATGTTCTAGGTTGATTTTTTTTAGGGTTTCATCTCTACTCACATGACTTGTAGTTAGAACATCATTTGCATCACTTCACATGTTCTTTCTCTACAATATAGCTTTTTTATTACTTGACTTGTCTCAAAATTGCTTCTTATGACTTGAATAATTTCAAGATAGTTTCTTTATTGTGTTTTGTGAGTTGTTTGTGGTAGATATTGCATATAAGACTTTGTTTGCTTATTTAGCTATGTTATATGCATGTCATCTAGCAAAATGATATCTAGGAATGTCTAACATGTTCATCCATGCCTAGATAAGCTTGAATGTTTAACCTAGCATTTTAGCATCTTGAATATTGCATATATTCACCTTAGGCTTGTGTTATCTCTTCTCTTAGAGAATTAAGACTTGTATTTACCAATTGGTAGTTTGCAAGCAATGGACTAGATTCACTCTTAAAGGTCTGCAGGTAGTAGTGGTAAATTAGTAACCGTGTGAGGTTTGACGTGGTCAACCTAGGTTGTAATTGCCATTACAATTAGTGGATTGAGGTTCATGTGTGGCACACATAACAGCCCGTGGTTTTTTCCCGTGAGGGTTTCCACTTAAAAATCAAGTGTCGTTTTATTCCGCTTTATTACACTTGATTTTATTTTATGACTAGTTAGGGGTTTTTTCGTTACATTGATTAATCACAAAAAGTTGGTAATAGTCCGATTAAAATCTATTCACCCACCCTTTAGATTATTTTAGACACGTAATATATATTTTCACACTAAGCAACTTAGTCACAAGACTTACTTCTCAATGAAGAGATTAACAACTTGTGTGGGTATGCAATGCTATTCAAATTGCAATTAATACTAGGCAAAACTAAATGCTTATCTAGAGATTAAATGATGTTAATAAAATCAATCATAGATATCATATTGCTATATGTCATGGCATACAACTTAGCTATGTAAAGGATAACCAATCCTAGATATAGCTATCATAATCAATCTCAATCAAACAATGAGATAAATTAGCTAAATGTTATATAAACTTAGAATCCTAGCTATCACAAAAACAACTAAATCAATCAACACATAATCTCAATCTTGTATATAAAATCTAATCTAGATGCATACAAGTAATAAATGAGATTTCTTGTTAAGTAAGAACACAAAAATGAATAGATGGTGTTCAACTTACCAAGTCATGTGTTGAAGAAGACCCATGCATAGATACATCCCTGATGATCCTAGATGATGTTTAGATGATGTTTGATGAACATGGAAATGAGTTTAGAGAATTAAAGAAGCAATCTTTATGCTTTTTCTCTCAAGTCTCTCTCAATATCTCTTTAAGGTTTTTGATGTCAAAGAGCTTAATTTCAGAACAAGAGATAATGGTATATTTATAGAGACCAAAAACAAGCTAGTTGAAAAGACAAGTTTACCCCAGTTACGCGCCAAATCGGCAGTTTCAATCAGTGGTCGGGGCCGCTGATTTTAACCACCGAATTGAAACCGAGAACACTGGTTTCAAACAGCTCTTTCAATCGACGGTTTCATGACCGCCGATTTGGACCCGAGACATAAAAATCAATCAGGTCTCAAATGGCGGTTTCAATCGGCGGTCTAGCCACCGATCACAACCGCCATTTCACCAAAAATGGTGAAACCAAAGGAGAAGACAAGAGCTTCTCCAACGGCGATCATCGCACTAAACCAAGCACACCAACGTGCATGCGTGAACGTTTTCGAACATACTTTGGAAAACGAATTACACCACACTTAAGACTAACATGACATGAAATGCAAGTGTGGGATGTGAAGAATGCACACATAAGAATTGAAGCACAAATGCAAGATGAATAAGACATGCATGAAGATGTGTGTGTGTGCAACTAATCTCTTCAAGAGGCAAGTCAAGTGATTTACCTTTCACACTTGCTCTTGAAGTCACCGAGATGCTTGGAAGCTTGCATTGATAGTCATCAAGAAGACTTACGCTACCCATTACACAATCATCCCCAATGTGGTATGTCATGAAATAAGCAAATCACAAAATGTTAGGTTGATAATTAGTGTTGGCATTAATTCCATATCAAAACGTGTTTTACTTGTAATGTTTAGTGGTTAGTAAATGAAGGATTTCGAAGACGAAGGACGTCTCAACCATTATTCGTTCAAGTTGCCGGCTTTTAAGAGTTTCGGACATTATCGGTCTACAAAGGTATACAAAGACCTCTTATCTCTTACAAGGCTAGGCACACACTCACACATATCATTCTTGTGTGTCCCTTCATGATTTTATTTCATTTACATTTCACTTTCACACACTTGGCAAAATATGCTCATGCATTCACATTTAGTTAATAAACTTTGTGTTTTGCATTTTCTAGGACTATGTCCGGAAACTAGCATATGTGTGTGTATTTGTGTTTGTATGTTTCCGTATTTTGTGTTTAGGACTTGAACATGTTCTTATTCAATGTCTTATTGAGTTCCGGTCATTTCGGTTACTCATTCATAAGGTTTCGAGTCCAAACGTGTTGACTATGCCACTTTACGTTCTCTTACGTTGTGTTGACTTCATCGATGATTTCCGAGATGATTTCTCAACCGTTTTTCAAAGTTGTATAGTCATTTTCGTGCGTGAGAGAGTCACAGTTCGTAATCCGAAAACGGATTCGAATTCGGAGTTCGGACGCCCGAGATACGGGCCGACGAACCGAGGGAGCGCGGGAGAGAACAGCCCAGGCCGTGGGCCACATGGGCTGGCCGTGGTTGAGGCCGTGGGCCCCACGGCCTGGAGCACCCTCTGCTCCCGTGTGGGCCACGCGCCCCCCATGGCCTGGGGGTGATGTGGTACCACGTGATTGGCCGAAAAACTTCTTCTCTCTCCTCCTATTTCTTCCCTCTCTCTCTCATTTTGAATTTCCAAGAAGAAAAATTCTGGTTTTCCCCGTAAGGCATTTTCTCCAATTTTTCCAAACTTCAAAACACCATATCTTCCTCATCCAGAGTCGGATTTGAGTGATTCAAGTTGGAGAGTGTTCGTATTTGAGTCCTATAACATCTCCAAGTGGTTTGGTAGCTGTTTGATCGTAATTTCCAGTGGTTGATCACTGAATTCCGAACCAGCTTCAAAATCCGAGGTAATGGTCTCATCTTAGGGATTTCTTGTTATTTGACCTTCCAAATGCTTGGGGTTTCTTCTTCTATATCTATGTTATTGTTTTATGAAAGCTATTTGAAAAGGTAGCTTGATTATCATTCCAATTGAAACTCAATTTATGGACTTATGTTGACTAGATTTTATGATTCTAGGTTTTACATTTGTTTATGAGTTGTATTGTGATTAGAATGGCATCTTAGGTTGTTTGATACTTAATTGAATTAAATTTGTGTTAAAATGACTTTGAGATTTGATTTGGTCCTTTGATTGAAGAAATCAAGGATTTGTGTATTTGTTTGTGATTTAGAGAATATAGGTTTTGATTGATGTAAATCTCAAAACCTTGCTCTATATTTTTGTCTAGTATATTGATTGATTTTAATCTCATATATCTAGTCTTTGATTGTATATTGATAGCATCTTGAATTAGGACTTAATGAACATTTTGTGATTCAAGTGTTATGTGTGTGAATGAGACTTTGAGTGTATGTGTTAGGTGTTTCACATGCTTAGGTTTCTATTCATGTATTTTTGCATCTAGACTTGATTAATTGTGTTTTCACATGTTTAGGTCTATTTGTGCCATAGAATGTATTGATCACATGTTCTATGTTGAAATGAATGTTTGCATCATTTGCATTCACATGATCACACTAGGAAGTCCTTGTAAAAGGCATGAAGTCTTGGTTAGAGTCGGGATGACTCGGATAGCCAAGCAAGAAGACTTGCCTAGAGTCGGGATGACTCGGATAGGTAAGCAAGGAGTCATGGCTAGAGTCGGGAGGACTCGGATAGTCATGCATGGGAGGCTCCCTAGAGGCAAGAGTGCCTTGGATAGGGAGTTGGCTAACATATTGGTAGGCCTAGGCGTATGGTTAGACATAGACTCCGATAGAGCGGGGTACACGGGATGTGTATGCACTCTTGAGGAATTTCTAATCTTCCATCGATGTTGGTTGAATGTGTTGTCCAATATATGGTGGTTCCGCATCATTGAGGGATTTCATACTTTCCAATAGGGTTGGGTAGGCTTAGACTTCACTAGGTTGGGTGAGCTAAAGATTGGTCACTTTGTGAATGTTCTATGTTTACTTTCCAATAATATAGTACCCAATAGTTGTAGTTCAACCCGTGGATGTTTCCTCCTTGGAGGTTTTACCACGTTAAAAAATCCCTTGAGGGACAAACGGATGTTTGTTCAAGGGTTTGAAAAGGGGTGTAAAAACCTATTCACCCCCCCCCCCCCCCCCCTCTAGGTATGCTTTAAGCAATTTAACTTCGTTTGTGTACATTCACAAAATAGAGGTCCTTACATTATAAATACTACCTAAATTGATCTCTTATAGCCACCACACACACCAATGTATACCATGATGACATATTAACTTATAGCACCTTGAATTTATTACTATCACATGTCAAATATACTATCACAAGACAAAAACTTTTAATCACACAGGCTGACATGACATTTTGCAATATCAATCGCCTTTGATAGCATTTAACACATGCTATCGAATGTAATATTTGTTGTAGTGAGCTCTAGTTTCTCAACGGCGTTATGATGTCTCAACTGAGTTTGGACACCAGTTGAGACATCTAGTCGACGTTAGGAATTCGCATCTGCTTTTAGATTTCCGAACGACGTTTGGATTTTTTTGTTAAAGTGTTAGACATCGAACACGGTGAGAATATGACACCTTGGATAGTCAAGCGTTATAGGATATGCCACAACAAAGAGAAGGGTAATTCAGTTCTAACGTTGCTAATAGCAAAATATTTTTAGTATATAATCATACTAACATGTAGATTTTGAGTACACTGTTGGTGATTGCAGAATTTTTGTCATAAAGATAGTAGAGCACAAGATACATGGTGTTCACAAACAATATTTCAGAAAGCCGTTATTCTTAAATTATTGGCAATCACAACAAAAATGATCCTGGAATTTGATTCAATTATAGTTGATAAATTGTACACACATTTGGAATCTATATATGGATATTTATAACAGTACTATAAGTCATTAATTTTGGTCATCAATAAATATCAATGTAATGTTGATATGTACAAATTATTACGGAATTTATGAAGTTCCATTTTGTACAAATTCTTGTTTATTTCCAAAGATACAAGGAATAATAAACGACATTTGGATTGTCTAATGTAAGAATGCTTTCCTAACGCTGTTTAGAAGTAAAAAATTCAAACAATGTTGCAAACTCCAAATGATATAAGGAATTCTAAATGGCGTTTGGAAATCTGGAAATAGAATACTTGCATCCTCTTACTTGTAACAAGTATCACAAGAATTAACATTCTAAATATGTATCGTTACAAGTATAACATAGCCAAAAATATTACCATGTTAACAACATATATAGACAATAATCATAACAACTCCCATGAAATTTGAACAAATCAACATGAAATTTCAACAAATCCTTCAAACAAGATTCTCTAAGACATAATTAGTGATTGACTAGCACCAAAAGCTACTCATAATCGTACGAGGCCGATGGTGTAGTACAATGATAAGTATATATAAATACAATCACGGTTAAATTGCCTTAAGCTTATCTAGAGGGGGGATGAATAGGTTTTAAGGCCTTTTTCGAACCCTTGAAACAAACAAAAGTTTGTCCCTCTAGGTAGCTTATAAAACACCACTATAAACACAAATGTGCATGCATAGATTATTAACAAGCATATTCAATATATAGTTCAAACATAGCATATGGATTGCATGTGGAGGATATACCAAAAATAACAAATATCACCAAGTACTTCCATTATTGAATGTCTCAATAGTACAAGTACATATAAAAGAAACAAGAATAATCAAATATCTAATCTCACTAGAATGTAATCAATTACAATGCACTCAAGATCAATATGATTAATCAAAACAAAATACAAGACATAAGGAAAAAGACATTTGACACACGATATTTTTACGTGGTAAACCTCTAAAGAGGAAACATCCACGGGTTGAATCCACAACCACCAGTAAAAGGATTTTCACTAGTTAAATAAGATTACACACTCAAATGTGACCAACTCTCATGTATCACAATCTATTGGATTTCTCCCTATCTATTCCCACTAGAGAAGAACTTGCCTATTCTCTAACCGAGACATATCGCATGCCTCTAGAGAATACCCTTGCTCAGACCTATAGGAGCCTCACACCCCTTGCCAAGACTTCCCTTGCTCTATGTTGAAGAATCACTCAACAACAAGAGACTTTTCTTGCTCAGACCTATAGGAGCCTCACACCCCTTGCCAAGATTTCCACGCTTGTATAATCAGAGCCTCACACCCCTAGGCAAGACTTCGCTCGGACTTACTTAGAGGCCTCGCACCTCTTAGCCAAGACTTCCACGCTTGGACTTACTTAGAGCCTCACACTCTTAGCCAAGACTTCCACGCTTGGACTTACTTAGAGCCTCACACTTTTAGCCAAGACTTCCACCTTTTACAAGGCAATGATCTATGTGATGCAAATGATGCAAGCACATTCAATATAGGACATATGATCAATATGAGCTATGGAAACTAGAATTAGACAATGAGCACACAATGTATGATATTCTAGTTTAACAATCCAAGTGATGCAATCACACAAGATGATGCATGAATATATGAGATGTATGGATCAAGTACAAATCATGTAGACATAGACTTAATCATGTGAGCACACAAATCAAATATTGTCTAGTCATAAAAACAATTAATCGAAACCTAGAATATATGAAACACCTAACACATGTAATTTCTAGTTTCATTCACAAAGCTAATACTTGAATAAATCATATTCATGAAGCACAAATTCAAGATATTAGGAACATACACTAAAAATGCTAGAATCACAATATATGATTAATGAATGTTCTAGCAAGGTTATTGATCTTAGAATGAGTCAATCAAGTCACAAATAACCCTAGATATCAAGCTAAGCACAATACAACTCTCAAACATGTGATATACTAGAATCATAGAAAAATAGTTCATATTTGTCTCTAATTAGACTTGATTAGCTTTGATATGAAGCTATCTTTCTCATTAACTTTCAATATACATACACATACATATGTAAGAAGAAAACCCAAGGCAATTGAGAATCATAAAAGATAAAATCACAAAGTTTGACTCAATACCTTGAAATCCCGAGTTGATTCGGTTTTGATAGTGGAACCGCTCTAAAACTCGATCAAACAGTAGCAAACTCTTTTGGAAAGGGTAGGGAACTTGATTACAAAGATTCTCCAACTTGAATCACTCAATTCAGAGTCCAAATGAGAAAGTTATAGTGTTTGGAAGGTAGGAAAGTTGGAGAGAAAATTCTGCTCTTATTTTTTCAATTTTCTTCAACTTATGAACAAGTGAGAGAGGGAAGATATTTAAAAGAGAATGGGAGGGAAATTTTAAGTGAGGTGGGACCCACTTGGGAGGCCAGCCATAGGCTATCCCCTTGGAGGCACATGGCCACCACGGGGAGGCCGAGAGGCCTCCTTCCCATGGTGGCCACGCGCCTCAAAGGGAAGCCTCCCAAGTGAGGCCTTCTCACTTAGGCTCTTCTCCTCGCGCTCCCCTCACGTTCTTCGACCGTCCTTTGGCCTTCGAACTTGGAATTCGAATCTATTTCCAGATTATGAACCGTAACTCACTTACACACAAGGAAGACTATAAAACTTTGACAATTGGATGTGAACTCGACTCGATATACAAAGATGAAGACAATGCATTGTAAAGAAACGTAAAGTTGCGTAACTTCCTCATTTGAACTTGAAATCAAATGAGTGAGTATCCAAAATGACCGGAACTTAACAAGGAATCATTTAAGAATATATTCAAGTTCAATTCACTTATACTTAAACAAATAAACATAAGATCACATAAGCATGCATTTTCCTAGACATAGTCCTAGTATATACATTTCTACAAAGTATGGCAATATGAGAATAATGCATGAGCATACTTAAACATGTGAATGTGTTATACTAAATTGACACAACTATGCAGGGACACTTTTGAATGAATTGTGCATGTGTGTGCCTAAGACTTGTAAGAGGAAAGAGTTCTAATTACCTTTGTAGACATTTAGCGATTTTCTCGAACGAAGGCAACACTTTGCTTGAAACGTTGTCTAGTTTCCTTGAAGCTTGGTAAAACATGTAACTTAAGGACAACAACACAATACAAAGCAAATAACATTTTGATATAGAATAATGCCAACTAATACTCAAAATCCTAACAGTATAGAATATCATTCCCTTAAGGATTGGTTGATGAGTACCGAAATTGATTAACCTAATTACTATTTGGACAATCGAAATATGGTGAGGATGATTAAACTACTCAAATTAATCGAAGCTAAAGTTAAAGTAATTAACAAAACACAATTAACAACTGGAAAACACATAAACAAGAGGTTGTAACTTATATGAGATGAATGGCTAAGATTTTCAAATCCACCTGCCCAATTACAACCAATTTATAGACTCACTATTAGGATAAATTATGCAAATGTGAATGTAGACCCGTGTACCCTTAATTAGTCTCTAACCTCTTTCAAGTGATAAAGACAATATTCATGTGCACCAACAACCTATTTCTCAATGGTTATCTGAACTACACACAAATTCATTAAGCAAAATGGCACACAAATGGAATCCTACAAGCTAGCATCACATATTTCTTTCTTACTAGACTTGTATCGTGCATTTCATCGAGCACGTTGCGTGCTTCTCCTTTCGATACATCACACAACAACAAAATAACTACTAAATGCTAGCTAGACATTCAATAGTGATTAAAACATGAAATATATATACAAAACACAAGCAGTGAAAATAAAGTACTGGTCTTTATTGGAGATTCATGGGAAAGGTTTCATCTTGGCCTTAGCCAAGATGATTTTAGTTCATGTTACAAATAATGGCTTCACAAAATACAAATTTAGTACAAGCCATTTCAAATACTAGTAATAAATAAAGAGTGAAAGGTAAAGAGAAAACTATATGAAGAACTCCTCCTCTCTTAGTTGATGATGTGCTTGACTTGCTTCTTCTCTTGGTACTCCCCTTTATGCTCCAAGGTTGGGTTTTTATGCTGGGTAATGGTGGGAAGGTTGGATATTTTGTGTTTAGTGAAGTGTAATATAAGTTTGGATGATGATTTGGTGGTTTGATTTGGTGATTTTGTAATTTTGGAAGGTAAATATATGTTCTTAAAGTGTTTAGAATGTCAAGGGCGAGCCAGAGGTGCTGGAAATGATGGAAAGTGAGGTATTTACAGTGTGTGGATTTAGGGCACAAACCCCATAAAAAGCTGAGCTAGAGCATTTATGCACTGGTGATGAGCGGTCGAATGGCACATGTACTGCGCTGTTCTACTAGAAGAATTGCACTAGTGTTGCGCTAGACGAGAGGCGCATGAACAACGTCGTTCCTCTGGTGTAATTGTGTTGGTGTTGCGCTAGACGAGGGACGCTTGAACAGTGCTAGATTTCTAGAACAACATGTGCAAGTGGTGCTTGGTGTTGCGCTGTTCATACAGTGCATACACCTCTTCTTTTCTTCTTTAGTTCTTCAATTCTTCTGGTTCTTCAGTTTGGCACTCGAATGTCCTTAACTTTGCATTAGTACCCCTGGATTGCTAAGAAAGCATGCACAAGCTTATTAAACCGTTAAATACTTGATTTTTACTTGGAAAATAAACACAATTGATAGGATATGAAGGTTACACCAAGTGTAGAAATGGGAGTTATCAGTAATCTCAAGAGGGATGACTTTCTCTCTCTCTTTAGTTTTCTCTCACTTTTGTAGACTTGTCCATGGATCCTTCACAAGAATGTATGTGGAATTTCTTTGCCCCTCCCTCAAATGTTCCCGATACTTTATCACAACCATCATCAAAGCTGAAAACTTTTGCAGCTCTGCTCATAACCGATGAAGCACGTGTTCAACCAAATCTTCTCATGGTGCCAGTTGTGAAAGGAGACATCATGTGTGTTCTTATTACCCAAAAATATGTCCAAAAAAGACTGAAATACTATTAAAAAAAATCTTTTCGGACGTTTGTTTTTAAGAAAAGTTTTTGTACCTTTGAAGCCTAGTAAGTTAAAATAGAGGTTCTTGCTCAATTTCAAATGGAATTTTTTGTATTTTTTAATGGCAACCAGATTTAAATCTATGTAATCAACAATTATCGCATGCTCAGGTTTGGGTGAGATACTACGGTCTATGCTCAGAATACTGGCATCCAACAACAATCATGGAGATTACATGAAGAGTTGGCATCCCTCTGCAACTAGATCTAGCTACAAGGGATCAAGCATATGAGTTTTATGCCCGAGTTCTTGTGGACATTTATTTAACTTCAAATCAGCCTTCCTTTATGAATATGGAGAGAGATGACCATAGAGGGTTCTCTATGGATGCTATATATGAAAATCTTCCAGATAGATATACGAAGTGTAAAGATTTTGGTCATTACTCTGTTAGATGCTACCAAAATAACAAGAAGATTAATTCTGATAAAAGTCGATCGCGGCAAACCTATCGGCCCATCACGAAAAACAACACCACTAGAATGGCTAGTGGTATAGATTACAAAATTCAAGATCAAAGATGTGATGTCGCAAACAGTGATTTTTAGGCCACCATAATAGGCAAGTTGCTATGGAAGAACAACCTTGCAAAACAATCCCAAAAAATCAAGAAACGATAGAGAAAGAGGTAATTGTGCAGATTCAAAATTTTGAAAAGCCGGTAATAAATGTGGAAGACAAAAATGGTAGTACCAATTATCTCCACATTTATTTGAATTAAAGGTGATTGATACTCAATAAGTGAATCGGGAAACAACATCCAATTTTGAAGTAGACAAAATTGGCTTTCAAGAAATTTACCCAATTCGTGAAGGGCGGTTTATGGTGACAACCGGCACATTTAATGCACTTGCAGAAGATCAGCATCTAATTGAGAGTTTTTCTCCAATTCAAATTCAAACAGCTGAACAATTTCTTATTCAAGATGCAGGAATCAATGTTAATATCTCCAATGATTTGAATACCAAGTATTTACATTTGGAGGATAATAATAAGAATCCTCAATGTTCTCTAGAGAATATTTGCATTAATAACATGGTGATTCTTGACAATCCAAGGATTACAAACTTCTAGAATTTTGATCAGCAAGTTTTGGATGGGATTTCAAGAGATAAAAGAGGAAGGATTAATTTGGAGAATATATCAGAAGACTAAGATAGTCATGCTTTAAATTCTAATTGTGGTCTAGTAAATCCCATATGTGACAATAACTAGATTCTCGTGGTGACCAAACCGAAAATAAAAGTGAAGCCAAAGATGTTATCTACTTCCAAGTGTCAAATGAGTAAGAGAAGCGCCTCCATTTAGCTCAGACTAAGATGGCCCAAGCAGAATTAAGTCATATCGCTAATTAGGGCGCACAGGTTGAAGCATAGAGGAATGATTCTGTTGGTCCGGTTAATTAGGTTCAAGTTTTTTTTTTTTTTTTTTTTTTTTTTTTTACATTTTGTCGATGCTTGCATGCCTATTTAGATCAATGTGTTTTAGGGCATGTGCGCCCCTCTACTTTCATTTTTCTTTTCCTTTTTTTAAAAAAAAAATAATTTTTATTTTTATTATTATTAATTAAAAAAAGCTCTATAAAGCTTAGTCGATTTTTAAAAAATTTAACAGAGTTGAAGAAATATAACAATAGCCACAACGACTCCCATAAAACAACTTATCACGTATAAAGACCACTAGCATTCATGAGATGTGGCTGTGTCAATGTTTGGAATGCATATACACTCCTTATTCCATCGAGGAGGGTATAAAACATACTCTTTGTATGCCTCAGATTGAGTTATACGACTTCACAAAACTTTTATTGAATCCGTTTATCTAATCCCCACTAGCTTTATGACAAAAATTCTGCACCAACAGTGATGTACTCAAAATCCACATGTTAGTATGATTATATATTAAAAATATTGTGTTGTTAATAGCGTTAGGATTGAATTACCTTTCTCCTTGTTGTGGCACATCCTCATAACACTCGATTATCCACGGTGTCATGTCTTATGAATTTTTTATAATATATTTTTAAACTATTTAACTATAATTAATTTTACTATTTATTTATTCTATACAACAACCATCAAATTAGCTATTGTTTGGTAATGAAAATTTGGTGAAAAGAAATATCAAAGCAATTCAATTTGGGATCGTACACTCAAGAAATAAAAGAAGTTGCAGAGTCTTGAAAATATGACAATGTTAAAGTTAAAAGAGAAGGACAACATAGAAAATAAGTTGTTGGTTTGTATTGTAAATAAAATGAAAAATGAGGTCATTTATAAAGGCTACAAATTTAATGTGAAAAAGTTAATGTTGTACATGTGTCATCATATGAACAGAGAGTTTGTTGAAAGAGTAGGTTGAGATAGTGCATCTAGCACTCCTCATAATACAATAGATTTAATGTTACAATTGGAATTAACAAATTTTAAAAAGAAAAATGCATTAAAAAAAATTGACTACGAATTTACAAACATGGCCCGTAATGCGACTTCCTCAATCAATTGAATCAGATGTTTGTCTGTAGTCGGTGAGATCAATCGCTACAAACATAACCTAAAATATAACTTCAACTATAAGAGAGGCATCTCTCCACACTTTGCAATTTAATTTGAGAGGTTTAAGACTCAAATCTCTGTCACAGGATGTGAAAGGGATAGTAATCGATTATTATACTAATAGTGACATGCTAATTTTTACCTTGTTAATTTTAATTCCAAATTTCAATAAAAAGAATTGAATCACTATATACCACAACCATAAATAATCTGTCAATTGGACTTGAATAATATTACAGTTGCACACTTTTCTAGTCCACCTTCAGTTCTTGCCAACTTTTATGCTTCTTTAGGAGTATGACGTGGGATGCTTGGTAGGAAAATCAAACTAAGACTATTGAAATGATGATCGTATGATGTATAAACTACAATTTCAATTTTATTTTTTTAAAATACTTTGGCTGGTAAAAGAAGATGAACGTAAGTAAATAATGAGGATATTTTAAGTATTCGATAAGTATGAAATAGGAAAGTGAATATTCATCATGTTATAGGTAAAAATAGTCGTGATAGACACGTCATCACCATGGAAGGCCAGGTCAGCAGAGGTCAAGATAAGTCAACTTATGGAGTAGGAACCTTCACTATAACTTACTCGGAGAAAAGGATAAGTAGTCCGACCACAAACAAAGACGATCAGCTTGAACAGAAGATCGGATTCGGGCACACTCGGGCACACTCGGGCATACTCACTCGGGAAACAATAAAACAGTCGCCAACACTTGCAATCAGCAGCCAGCAGATCCACGATAAGCAACGATGTGGACCATAAGAGGTAAAAAAGGAAACAAGCAGTTCTCCCGTGAATAAAGGAGAGAGAATCCCATTCAGAATTGGATACAGCCGAAAAAGGGAAGCACAATCTAAATAGGACTAGGAAACCGCTTGAGACTTGGGGGCCACAACACTAAACCCTAGCGGTCACCTTAAAACCCTAGATGCAACATGTATAAATACCCCCCCTATTCATAGACAGGGGTACGCGATAGGTAGAACAGGAGAGAGAGAGGATCGTATTGAAAAGCTTGTAATCATTCTTTATCATTCTTCATCTTGTAATCGTGATTCATAGTGGATTTGGCTTTGTTGCTAGAGGCAACGATCCCGTGGATGTTTCTCCGATCTTTTGGAGTTTTACCACGTAAATCACCTGTTGTTTCTTTACAATCTTTGACCATATTCAAGTATAAACTGCAGCAATTCAAAAACGAATCATTGACTTGGTGATCACCAAAAATCACCGTCAACAATTGGCGCTAGAAGGAGGGGGACCCAAAAATTTGTGACAACAATGGCTGGCGACGGAGATGGTAGCGATTCCAGGTACAGTCAGGGCATGCCAAGTAACGAATTGGAAGATGACACCGCGCTCAATACGGCGGATGCAACTTTGACGACGGCAGACCAGTCAGCTGCCCTGGCTGGTATTCAACGTTTACCTACAGCTAATGAAGAAATCGCGCAACGACTACGTGCTTCTCTACAACAACTCATATCAGACGCAGCAAGGCAGGGAATTGATCTTTCTGTTACGGAAGGTTTGATGTCACCTCATGAACTGTCCGCCCCAAGCCAGCAGACAGCAAGGCTGCGTTCCGCAGTGGTGATACCAACCCCTGATGCACCCCCAAAGGCGAGACAAGATCCTACAGGCAGACCAGAGATGCTATCTGAAAGAGTGGCCAGGAGAAATAGGGAGCACAGAGAGGGGAATGATTCCGACAAAGAGTACGATCAAGATCGGGTAGCCGGAGATCGAGACCGCCCCAGGAGGCGTGGCCACCGGAGAGACCGGTCATCCTCGGAAGAAAGTGAGCAGAACCATCATCGCAAGCGCCAAAGGGGCACAGTCCGACTGCATGGCCTAAACCGAGATCATAGAGAGTTGAATCCCGAGGAGAGGGGCCAAAAACTGACCATAAGCCAGAACTTCAATGCGTTAGGAGAGCCTGAAAGGGACAGAGACATACTTATACAGAGCCTCACCCGGGAAGTTCAAAATAATCGTCGGCAAATGGATGCTTTGGTCAGGCGGTATGGGCGTAATGAGCTGTCAGATGATGAATCCGGAAGCCCTTTTACCAATGGGGTCTTGAGGATGCCTTTCCCAGAAAGATTCAGAATGCCCCACATCGAGCTGTTCAAGAAGGACACCGACCCAAAAGAACACGTCCGGAGGTATAGGAGCGCTATGGCGCAATATGTCCATAATGATGCACTACTATGTTTGAATTTTCCTCAAACTCTTGGGGATCTAGGCTCCCGGTGGTTTGGAAGATTGCCAGCAGCAAGCATAAGTAGCTTCGGCGAACTAAGCAAGGCTTTCTCAAGGCAGTTCCTCGGGAATGTACACAGGAAAAAGTCAGTGGCTCATTTATCCCAACTCAAACAGGGAAAAGACGAGTCGCTGAAGAAATATCTAGGGAGATTCGGTCAGGAAGTGTCCGAGATCGGAAGTGCAAACGACGAAGCCATAATTGCCGCGTTCATTAACAACCTTCAGAATGGCCAATTGTCCTTTGACCTCAGAAGAGCCCGACTAACCAGCTATGCCGATATGATGGACATGGCAGGGGGTTACGCCTTGGCCGAAGAAGAGGAAATTGCCACAGGAGGTTACTTCGTACATGGCGGTCGCCCAGAGGGGTCCAAAACCAAGGACCAGACCAAGATGCCCGATACCAAAGGTGACAAGCAGAAGAATAAAGCACGGGATGGTCGGGATGGACGATGAGCATACGACCCAAAAACCGATCAACCACGGCAGAGGTTCCAGGGCCGATACACAAATTATACCCCGTTGAAGAAAGATCAAGAAGAAGTCCTGGCAATCCTAGAAGAGAAGAACATGTCCAAAGAACCACCTAAGCAGTCGACATATGCTCGGAGGGACACCACCAAATATTGCCGTTTCCACAAAGAGAATGGGCACGAGACATCCAAGTGTTTCCAGCTAAGGGACCACATCGAGACTCTCATTAGGGAAGGGCATTTGAAGGACATTGTTTTCAAAAAGACGGACAGGGCAGATGGACAGAAAGATAGCCGACAGGACGGACGGGCAAGAAAACTTAGTCCCAAGAAAGCCGAGGATGAAGGGGCAATCAACACCATCTTCGGAGGTCCAGCAACGGGCAAGAGTAACAGGGAAAGAACCCAGGAGATTCGGGGGGCCATGGAGGCACGGAGAGACCTGGACGTCAATTCTATTGAGCCCGACCCGAAAAGAATCAAGGAGGGCTGGGACCCGATTGTGTTCACAGAGGTCGACTCACACGGAGTGGATGTTAGGCCAAATGACGCGCTAGTGGTCAGCGCTCGGATCGGCCATAGAGAAGTTCATCGAATTCTGATCGACAATGGGAGTTCGGCAGACATTCTTTGTGCAGAAGTATATGACCAGCTGAGGCTAGACAGGAAAGACCTACAGCCTTTTCCCACACCCCTTAGAGGATTTGGAGGGGTCGAAGTAAGGTCACTCGGCACGGTTAAGCTACCCGTGAAGATCGGAAAAGCCCCTTGCCAGAAAACAGTGCTGCTCGACTTTGTGGTGGTAGATACGGAAAACTGGCCGTATAATGCTTTACTAGGCCGACCATTTTTGAATAAAGCCAAGGCGGTGACAGCAACTTATGCCCTCATGATGAAATTCCCGACCGAATATGGTGTGGGAGTGGTCAAAGGGTCACAAGAGATGGCCCGAAGAGCAAACTTATCAGTGTATAAAGATAGGGAGGTACGCCAGGTATACATGGTAACGGTCCAGGAAAAGGATAGAGAACCTGAAGAACAGGCAGAAGTACCGAAAGATTTTGAGTTGGATCCCAGAGAAGGACCGGAGGATAGGGAAGACAAGCCGACTCAAGAGGTGGCACTAGACCCAGAAGATCCGGGTAGGACAGTGAAGGTAGGGGCAAGTTTGAGCGTACATGTCAAAACCGTACTTATTGCGCTGCTAAGAAACTACAATGATGTTTTCGCTTGGAGTCATGAAGATATGCTGGGGGTAGACCCGAAGGTGATTTCACATCATCTTTCCACTAACCCCGAGTTCCGACCCGTGGTTGGCTAGTCTCTTTTATGACTCTCGCAATAGCACGAGGTCGGAGAGTAGCACAATGGTGAATAAGATTCGTTCCCACAGGGATCGAGTGATCGATTACCGAAATTGATTAGCCTAGATGCTATTCAAACAAGCGAAAAATGATATTTAAACTAAGTAAATTAAACTAATTTAATCTAAATGATTAATTCTAATGCAAGAAATAAAATAACACTAAAATAAACTCAAGTGTAATATCGAAGAAAAACATGCTAGGACTTGACTACACCCCATCCCCAATTGACTTCCGTTTTAGACTCAATTATTCACCCAAAACATACTCATGCAATTTGTAGATTCATGCACCCTAATATTAACCTACAATCTTGGTCAAGCAAAGTAGATTACACACGAAACGTACCCAAGCCTATCTCTCGATTACCCGGAATATACGAATTGAGTTCATTAAGTTTGTTGGCACACTAAACGAATCCTATACGCTAGCCTAAGTGGGTGTACTTTTCTAGACATGCATAGAGGGCATTTTATCGAACACGTGGTGTGCGTCTCCGGTCAGTACATAACACACCACAATAATTCATTCAAATGGAGATCAATCACTTGAAAGCTTTAAGCATACAAAAATACCCATACAAACCACAAGTTGCACATAAATGGATAAATAAGAATCAATATAAATATATAGTCATGGGTGGGGTTTCATCAAATCCTAGCAATATATATTTAGCTCATATTACAAAGAATAGCCATAACATAGATAAAATCAAATAAATACATGGCTATGAAAAAGAGTAAAGGAGAAAGGATGTAGAGAAAACTAATGGAGAGCTTCCTCTTCTTCTTTGGATCTTCTTCTCCTCCTCTCTTTCTTCAACTCTCTCTTGCCCAAAAAGGTGGGGTGATGGTGGATGTGGAAAAGTGGAAGTGAAGTTTGTGTTTGGATGTTAAGGAGATTTGGATGCTAGATGGGTTGTGAAAGATGGAAGGTGAGAGTAAGAGGAATTTGTAAAGGTGAGGTCTTGGTGACTATTCTTGGGTGAGAGAGCTTGTGTGGTTTAAAAATATCAAAGGTTTATATAGAGGAATGAATTAGGTCAAGGGCAAGGAGGTAAAATCTTGATTTTTAACATATTTTGGGTAAAAGGGCGAGCTTGGGGCGACCTGGGGGTGATTTGGATGCTCTTGGTTGAAGAAAACTGTTGAAAACCCGAGAGATTAGCGACCTTGAGGGGCGAGCTGCTTGAGCTCGCCTTGGGCTCGCATCTCTCTCGGGTGAAGTTTTCCAGCTTCGCGCACTGTTACGAAAATGGCCATAACTTCCTCTAGAGAACTCGGAATCACGATCCGTAAAAAGCGTTGGAAAGTAGACTCGTGGGGCTTTCCGAAAATAGGTTATAAAAAACGTAGTTCAATCGGAGGAGGGAGATATGGCCCCCAAAAGTTGAAAGCTCTGCACTAAAATTTCCAATTTCAGCCCTTTAACCTCCAAAACTCTTCAATTATGCTCAACACCTTATTTTAGAGCATATAACCTACACAATGCTCACAAAATGCATTATATACAAAAACAAACTTGACAACGAGTACAAAATCTAGGAAATGGGGACCTCAAATAGGTATGTAAATCATCCAATCAAATACCCCCAAACCTATCTTTTGCTCGTCCTCGAGCAAAACCAAAACAAACAAACAAAAAGAAAAATAAAACAAAAGAAAGTAAAAACATAAAGAAATAAAATGCACATGATAAGTCTTTTAAACCCCTAGGCGATCCCTAGTGGGACGAGTGAAGTCTCGTGAGGGTTTACAGTACGACACCCACAAACGTCTTTCCTGCTGAGCCAACTATAGACAGAGATGCAATAATGGTGAACCAAATTGAGACGCATGCATGCTAAGACCCCTAAGAAAAAGCTTGGGTTATGCAAGCTAAGGTGCTACAACAAGAGAGATTGCAATTCCATACTTCTTAGTGAACAAAGCTTCAAAAAGCATCGAACACAAGAGTCTTATGATAGCATTTCGCCTCGACTCTATACCTTTCCGGATCTCTCTCATTTTACGACTCAGAACCTAGGCTCACTCAACTAACATATGCGGTTGGAAATTAAGCACAAGAATTTTCAAATTACATGCATATGACACATTTTGAAAAAACCGCTAAAGCTTACATGCAAATGGACCACAAGAACGGATTCGAACATTAAGAACAAGAGCAAACACCATTTGATGCCTTCGTTAACAAGCTAAACTCCTCCTAAAGATCAATTAGGACTTCTTTAAAGTTCAAGTGATGTTATGGTGAGATGGTGGTGGAGAGGCTAGGTGGGTATGGGATTATGGGCTAGCAACCGATTATGCTTTAACTTCTATTTTGGTACGCTCATCACAAATAAAGCGTCTAGGCATGAATTCTTCAATTAATCATCTTGTGCTCATTTTTAAGTTGCTTTATATTTAGCAACTTTTACACTTTAGAGCTTAGAAGGCTTTTTGTGCTATTCCTTTTCTTTTGAGCACTTTTAATTTTTCATATATTTTGAGCCTTATTCTTTGCACAACTTACACATCTAGCCTGAGTACACGCTAATTTTACCCTTTTGATTTCCCTTGAGCTTCATTTTAATATGATAACAAGCCATAATCATAGCAAATGGGATGGTCTAGTGTTTATGTAAGATATGGTGATGTGTACGATATGGGAGGATATAGTGATGGGGTTTAGTGTGTAGGTCAACATAGATAGGACATTTAAGCACACACACAAGGCATGGGACGTGTTTAGGATATTTGTAGTGACTTAACACACATTGCCTACATCATCTCTATAGGTACGAGTTAAGCAAGCAAACAAAGGCAAAACCACAGTGATGCTCTTAAAATGGCGCTCTTTAATGTCCAAAGCATGGAGTGAGGTCCTTTTTAATTTATGCTTATTTATCTACAAGAAGAGTGTTTAAGATGAAACAATGAAAAAGCATACACTCATAAGGATGCTATTTAGGCTCTGGCCTCACACGGGTAGTCTCCACTAATGATCTAAACATCTTAAGCGCGATACCCAATTACTTAGACACTTTCGAGTCTGGTAGGGTGCGTGCAAGCAATGTGGTGTAGCTTTAACTAGCACGATCTTCGCCTAGACTCAGGGGCTCACACATGCAAAAATTGCCTCAAACGGCACAACCCAAAAGCATCTCATTAAAGCAAGCTAATGCTCCAAAATTTGGCTCAAAACAGGAGAACGGACAGAACAAGACTCTAAACACACACAATCATGCAAAAATTTGAAAAAAATTTCACAAAAATAAGCACACGCAAAAATCAATCATGCAAAAATAGTCATAGAAAGGCCACACCCCCAAACCAAAACTCCACATTGTCCCCAATGTTGGAAACAAAAGAGTCCGACGTAACGGCGTGCACCTAACATGACACAAAACAAAAAAAAGACAATGCGAAAGGCCATCTCAATATAGAGGATAAAATTCCAAAAACTAGTGACTTTTGAAATCGACCTATGTCCGCCCTTTAGTGCATATTTTCAAAAATACTCAATACCGCTTTCTCAACTTTTGGCACAGGAAAATAGACATGCAAATGCACACTTTTATTTAGAAAACATTTCAAAATTCAAATTGGAAAAGTGTGCAAACGGACGTCGAAAAAGGTTCACGTGCAGATTTTCAAAACAGGGCATCGCCCATGACCTTTAGTCGAAGAAATATTCATAACTTTTGAACCTCCACCCAGAATTTTGCGTTCTTTATATCGTTGAAACCGTATCGAAAAATCGAAGAACACTACGCGGACGAAATAATTTATTTCCTCACCAAACGGTACAGTTTAAATGAAACATTTGGCCTCAAAATTTCAAAACAGGGCACTTTCGTAAAGGTCAAAGAAAGATTTGAAAAACTAAAAAGAAAAATGACTCAAATAATGAATTCACACCCCCAAACCTAATATAAACATTGTCTTCAATTTTTAAATGACATTGAGATGCATGGACAATGAATAAACGAAGCATGAGAGGCAAGAACTCAAGACACAAACAACATAAACCTCTTAGGCACTAATCACAACTCAAACCATCCGCACACTTATTCTAAACAAAAATGTAAAAACAAAATAAAAACAAATATAAACTAAGAAGAAAAAAAAAAAAAAAAAAAAATGTACCTAGGTGGGTTGCCTCCCACCAAGCGCTTGGTTTAATGTCTCGGCTAGACGTGACATGGTGCTCAAGCTCTTCGAACTCTAAAATGTTGCAACCTTAGGATAAGGTCCTCGCCCTTTTTATGAGCACTCTTGGCTTGCTCGTCCCTCCAAGACTCGCAAGTTGTCTTTGTTTCATCCCAAGAGATAAAGAACCTTGCTTGAAGCACAAGCACCACAACATACTTCCTCAAGAAGCAATAGAAAATCTACACAAGCACTAAGCACCTTAAAAAGTTCCGGCAAATAAACATAAACTCAATACATGCAATTGCCAACAAGAGTTTGGAACACCAATTATTCAAAAGAAATAAACTAAACAAATAAAGCATAAAAATAAAATGCACAAAAAGAATTTTTCTAAATTATGTACTTGTGCTAGGGGTGTTATCAACTAAAGGAGGTTTTACCAAGTTTGGAAATTGATCCTTTTTCACAACCCAAACAAGTTGAGTTGATTTCCCCTTTTCTTTTCTTTCGGGCCTAACTTGGTTAACCAAGTCTTTTCTTACCCAAATTTGCTTAACTCTAGGCGGCTTTTTTCTATTCCTAGATTTTCTCAATTTTTCATGCTTATGGAATTTAAAACAATAAGCTTTTAAGTGCCCTTTTTGAAAGCAAAAATAGCAAGTAGGAGGATGGTTTAGAAAACTCCCTCTTGGCAGGTGACTATGAAGCATTTGATGTTGCTTCATTTGTAGCGTTTTGATCTCTTTTTCCACCTTGTCTAAATTGACAATGTAGTCACACTCCTTGACTTTTGCTATTTTGAGGGCTTCATCCTTCCTACCAAGTGCTTCATTCGTTTCTTCCAAAGCTTTTACTTTTTGCTCCTTTTCCATAAGCAACCTCCTTGTCGTCCTTGCACATTCTTCTTCAAATTCTTCAAATAGCCTTGCAAGGTCTTCGAATTCCTTCGATGTTGCACACTTTTCGACTTCAAGTCTCTCAATTTTTTCTTCAAAATCTTTACTCTGCTTGGAGACTTCGCCATTCATCTTCTTTAGTGTGCCATTTTCAACTCTGAGCGCCATTACTTCAATTACGAGCTTCTTGTTTAGCTCTTGAAGCTTATTTGCCTTTTCCATTTCCAAGGCACTCTCACTTTCAAATTCCTTCTTCATTAGCTGCAACTTCTTCTCAAATTCTTCCCTCATTTCTTCTTTCTCTCGGGAAGTTTCCTCTATTTTCTCTTGAAGCTGAGCATTCCTTTCTTTCAACTCCTCCAGCATAGACATCACAACCCTATTATTATGCAAAACATTCTCGCACACCTTGAGCCACTCTTTCTTCTCTTTTTCAAATGGTTTGAACATTGGTTGGCACGATGAGGTAGGTTTTTCAAAGCCATTGGTCTCATCATAGCTCATTGAGAAGTCTTGGTGCATCCTCCAATCTTGGTTGTAAGAGTTGTTGAGGTTCCTTCCAAATGTCGTCTCTATTGATTGGTCTAGCCAGCTAGGTGACATATTGTCATTGAAATTCTGTGCGATTTCCGGTTGAGAGTCTATAGCATCTTGCAAGAGCTCTATTATCTTATCTTCCGATGACATGCTCATTGGCGGGGAGCTTGGCCTCGAGTTTTGCATGAAGAAATCCATAGAATCCTGAAAAAAAAAATAATAATAAATAAATAAATACTAAATTAAAAAGTTCAAATTAGCAATAAACTAACTAGTATCGATATCAATCATCCACTCAATCCCCGGCAGCGGCGCCAAAAATTTACTAGCTCTCTTTAGTGAGTGACTCTCGCAATAGCACGAGGTCGGAGAGTAGCACAATGGTGAATAAGATTCGTTCCCACAGGGATCGAGTGATCGATTACCGAAATTGATTAGCCTAGATGCTATTCAAACAAGCGAAAAATGATATTTAAACTAAGTAAATTAAACTAATTTAATCTAAATGATTAATTCTAATGCAAGAAATAAAATAACACTAAAATAAACTCAAGTGTAATATCGAAGAAAAACATGCTAGGACTTGACTACACCCC
Organism: Acer saccharum; assembly: GCA_030490815.1. Taxonomy (NCBI): domain Eukaryota; kingdom Viridiplantae; phylum Streptophyta; class Magnoliopsida; order Sapindales; family Sapindaceae; genus Acer; species Acer saccharum. The sequence goes on along the minus strand of CM059868.1, from coordinate 18,927,540 downwards.
ATCCCCAATTGACTTCCGTTTTAGACTCAATTATTCACCCAAAACATACTCATGCAATTTGTAGATTCATGCACCCTAATATTAACCTACAATCTTGGTCAAGCAAAGTAGATTACACACGAAACGTACCCAAGCCTATCTCTCGATTACCCGGAATATACGAATTGAGTTCATTAAGTTTGTTGGCACACTAAACGAATCCTATACGCTAGCCTAAGTGGGTGTACTTTTCTAGACATGCATAGAGGGCATTTTATCGAACACGTGGTGTGCGTCTCCGGTCAGTACATAACACACCACAATAATTCATTCAAATGGAGATCAATCACTTGAAAGCTTTAAGCATACAAAAATACCCATACAAACCACAAGTTGCACATAAATGGATAAATAAGAATCAATATAAATATATAGTCATGGGTGGGGTTTCATCAAATCCTAGCAATATATATTTAGCTCATATTACAAAGAATAGCCATAACATAGATAAAATCAAATAAATACATGGCTATGAAAAAGAGTAAAGGAGAAAGGATGTAGAGAAAACTAATGGAGAGCTTCCTCTTCTTCTTTGGATCTTCTTCTCCTCCTCTCTTTCTTCAACTCTCTCTTGCCCAAAAAGGTGGGGTGATGGTGGATGTGGAAAAGTGGAAGTGAAGTTTGTGTTTGGATGTTAAGGAGATTTGGATGCTAGATGGGTTGTGAAAGATGGAAGGTGAGAGTAAGAGGAATTTGTAAAGGTGAGGTCTTGGTGACTATTCTTGGGTGAGAGAGCTTGTGTGGTTTAAAAATATCAAAGGTTTATATAGAGGAATGAATTAGGTCAAGGGCAAGGAGGTAAAATCTTGATTTTTAACATATTTTGGGTAAAAGGGCGAGCTTGGGGCGACCTGGGGGTGATTTGGATGCTCTTGGTTGAAGAAAACTGTTGAAAACCCGAGAGATTAGCGACCTTGAGGGGCGAGCTGCTTGAGCTCGCCTTGGGCTCGCATCTCTCTCGGGTGAAGTTTTCCAGCTTCGCGCACTGTTACGAAAATGGCCATAACTTCCTCTAGAGAACTCGGAATCACGATCCGTAAAAAGCGTTGGAAAGTAGACTCGTGGGGCTTTCCGAAAATAGGTTATAAAAAACGTAGTTCAATCGGAGGAGGGAGATATGGCCCCCAAAAGTTGAAAGCTCTGCACTAAAATTTCCAATTTCAGCCCTTTAACCTCCAAAACTCTTCAATTATGCTCAACACCTTATTTTAGAGCATATAACCTACACAATGCTCACAAAATGCATTATATACAAAAACAAACTTGACAACGAGTACAAAATCTAGGAAATGGGGACCTCAAATAGGTATGTAAATCATCCAATCAGTGGTACAGAAAAGAAGACTATTCAATCCAGAAAGAAGCGTCGCAATCAAGAAGGAAGTTGAAAAGCTGTTTTCCGCGGGGTCGATAAGGGAAGTCAAATATCCGAAGTGGGTAGCCAATGTGGTGTTGGTCAAGAAAAAGAACAAGCAATGGAGGATGTGTGTAGACTTTACAGACTTGAACAAAGCTTGCCCAAAAGATAGTTTCCCACTACCGAGGATCGACCAGTTGGTAGATGCGACAGCAGGACATGAATTGTTGAGCTTCATGGACGCCTACTCGGGATACAATCAGATCCGGATGAATAAGGCAGATGAGGAAAAGACGTCGTTTACCACGGACCAGGGCTTATATTGCTACAAAGTGATGCCATTCGGATTGAAAAACGCCGGGGCAACATACCAGAGGCTGGTAAACAGGATGTTTGCTCGGCAGATTGGGAGAAATATGGAGGTTTATGTGGATGATATGTTGACTAAGAGCACCACTGCAGAAAAACACACTGAGGATTTGAAGGAAACCTTTGACGTCCTGAGAAAGTATCAGATGAAGCTCAACCCAAGCAAGTGTGTGTTCGGGGTACCTTCGGGAAGGTTTCTAGGTTTCCAGGTGCACTAGAGGGGAATCGAAGTAAATCCTGAGAAGATCAAAGCATTAGAAGGAATGGCTTCACCCAGGACACTAAAAGATGTGCAGAGGCTAACGGGATGCCTTGCGTCACTCAACCGGTTTATAGCCAAGTCAACAGACAAATGCGCCTCATTCTTTAAAGCAATAAAAAAGGGGAAAGGGCTCGAATGGAGTACAGAGTGTGAAGAAGCCTTTCAAAAATTAAAAGAGTATCTGGGGAGAGCACCAATCCTTTCAAAACCGGTGGTGGGAGAAACATTATACTTATACCTCTCGGTCACCGAAGTGGCGACGAGTTCGGTGTTGATCCGACTGGAGGAAGGAATACAAAAGCCAGTGTACTATACAAGCAAAGCGTTGTTAGCGGCGGAAACCAGATACTCGCCGGTAGAAAAAATAGCATTAGCTCTGATCACATCGGCCAGGAAGCTGAGGCCATATTTCCAAGCACATACAATAGAGGTATATACAGACTGCCCGCTGAAACTCATTCTTCAAAAGCCAGAGGTGTCAGGAAGGCTGACCAAATGGGCGGTAGAGCTCAGCGAATATGATATCAGATACACACCAAAAGCGGCCATCAAAGGGCAGGCGGTATCCGACTTTATAGCAGAATTCACCGAGCCAGACGCCGAGGTAAGGAGGGCAATGGAAGATGAACAGACTACTAAATTCCAATGGAAATTACATGTAGATGGGTCATCGAACACACATGGCAGCGGGGCAGGAATAGTCATAACGACCCCCGAGGGGGATACTGTAGAATGTGCCATGAGGTTCGATTTCAAGGCAACCAACAATCAAGCAGAATATGAAGCCTTGCTGGCCGGTCTGAGGGTCTGCATAGCATTAGGGGCAGATAAGCTGGAAGTTTACAGTGATTCACAGGTAGTGGTCCATCAGGTACTGGATGAATACCAGGCCAGGGAAGAGCACATGATAGCTTATTTGGACATTGCAAAAAAACTACTTAAAAAGTTCAAAGCATACAGAATCTCTCAGATCCCTCGGGAAGAGAACGAAAAAGCAGATGCTTTGTCCAAACTAGCTTCAGCCACCACAAGCATCAGATCCAAAGCAATACCAGTGGCACACCTGACTAAACCAAGTACAGCGGAACCCGAGGAAATCATAATAGCAGAGATCCGACCTAGCCCGGGCGACTGGACATACCAACTCAGAAAGTACTTGGAGGAGAACATACTACCGGAGGATGCTGTGGAAGCTAAACGCATCAGATACAGGTCAGCCCGGTACACGATTCTGAGAGGAGAATTATATAGGAGAGGATTCTCAAAAGTGCTGCAGAGATGCATTTCCGGTGAAAAGACTGGAGAGATCCTGAGAAGTATCCACAGTGGAGTATGTGGGAACCACACTGGGGGTAAAAGCTTAGCACACAAGATACTCCGGCAAGGATTCTACTGGCCGACTCTGTTCGCGGAAGCGCAGCAATTCGCAGAGAGTTGCGAAACATGCCAAAGAGTAGCAAATGACATTCGGCGACCCCCAGAGTTGCTCAGAAGCTTAACCTCGCCTTGGCCCTTTGCCATGTGGGGACTCGACCTGATAGGACCAATGCCCACAGGAACGAAGGGAGGAGCAAAGCATGCTATTGTGGCAGTGGATTATTTTACCAAATGGGCAGAGGTAGAAGCACTTGTACACATCACCGAGGCAAACACCACCAGCTTCGTTAAAAAGAATATAATATATCGATTTGGGATCCCGAGCATCATCATAACAGACAATGGGACTCAATTCGATAATAAGAAGTTCAGAGAAATGTGTGAAGAGTTCAAGATCGCAAACTACTATGCATCGCCTGCTCATCCTCAAACCAATGGCCAAACGGAGGCCGTGAATAAAGTGATCAAGCACACATTGAAAGCAAAGCTAGAGGCAAAGAAAGGTGGCTGGGCAGACAAACTGCCTGAGGTGCTATGGGCATACCGAACAACTGTGAGGTCTTCCACAGGGGAAACTCCTTTCGCGCTGGCATTCGGGACAGAAGCTGTTATCCCAGCAGAAACTACTTTTACATCCCCCAGGGTCCAGTTATACAGTCCCGAGCACAATATAGACATGCTGCAGCAGAACCTAGACGAGCTTGAAGAGATCAGAGACGCAGCACAAGTAAGAAATTCCGCATACCAGCAAAGGGCCGCTAGGTACTACAACTCTCATGTTCGGGAGCGGAGATTCCAACTCGGGGATCTAGTGCTGAGGAGAGTATCCCCAAATACCAAGGATAAATCATCAGGATCCCTCGCCGACAAATGGGAAGGGCCATATATCATCAAGAGAATCGTAGGGCACGGGGCCTACATGATAGCCCGACCAGAAGGTAGCCTGGTACCCCGACCATGCAACGCACAATATCTGAAGATCTTCTATCCCTAAAAGAATCCGGTTATGGTTCTACAGTTTATTTATTCTGCTTTAGCTCAGTTTTTAGTTTCTGCGTTGAAATTTCAGATTTGTTTATTAATTTCATGTTCATGATCATCTAATAAAGTTCAGTTGCTAATACGATGTGGCGGAATCAATAAAATCCATGAGCAATATTTCAATGGCGGCCACTCAAGGCGACCGAATAAACGCCGAAAAAAGTCGAGCGCTATAAGGCCGCGAAAGAGCGGACGAGTGGTGCTCGAAGGGCGGAAAAGCTGTAGTAGCATGCCCGCCTAGTTAAGGCGATGCAAACGCGTCCCTTAGCAAAAAGGCAAAACCGAGGCACCAGGATAACTGGGAAAATGCTCGGAGCGCCGCTAGAAAGACTAGTGAGATGCGCAGTCGTGTTGGCCGGTACAAATTACCCCAACGATTCGACAAACCCTTGCGCAGATAAAACCAGGAGACGTCCTAGGTGACTTGTGCAAGGACCTCAACGTATGGTCGCGGCGAGCCCCGACGTAACGTGGAGGTTAAACAACCCCAAAAATCAAAGGGTGTAAGCCAGTTACATAAGATACTCGGCAAAAAATTAGTTACCAGTTAAATAAGATACTCGGTCTAAATTGATAAGCCAGTTACATAAGATACTCGGCAAAAATTAGTTAAACGGTTAAATAAGAAACTTGGTCTGACCGGGTAAAAAGCCAGTTACATAAGATACTCGGCTGAAATTAATGGCCAGCCACAAGGCACTCGATCAAAGCATAGCTAAAGATGCCCGAGGGATCCATAAATTCAAAGATGGTTAGTACAGGCAGACGGTCGTCCCATTTAGGCATACAGTAAAATCAGTAAGAATGTAAGAGAGTAAAATTTATTCTTATATTCTTATTGTGTGTATAGAAAGATATACAATGTATGATATATATATGAAAGATATACAAGTACAATGTATGATATATATATGAAAGATATACAAGTATAGTTACAAAAAGGCTTGTTACAAAAAGGCTTGAAAATCAAGAGGAAGGCGCCGGGGGTGGTGAGCTGCTTCTGCCAACGTCAGGGTCAGGCTCCATCACGTACTCACTCAGAAGACTGTCGTCCGAAGGCCACACGATCACATCTTCTTCGTCATCCATCCAGTGACTGTAGTCGGTACCAGGAACGGGCCCCAAGTCGGGTATCTCATTGTTGAACCCCGCCCTTTCACTGGCGTAAAAAGTAGAGAACGACTCGACGGTTGGAACCTCAAGGTGCATGGGATGTGGCGTTTTTCCTTTACTTCTACAATACGCCCGCCACTCCTTCATCTGGATCCAGAGAGACTCCAAGGATGTGTCCACATGCTTCCTAATTGAGAGGCTCCAGTTGGCCCGGGCCCGATCAGTCGCCCTATTCTTTTGCTTAAAAAATTCACCGGCCGAGACCATTCCCCTCTGGAACTCCCGAAGAAGCAGAGCATCATAGGCAGGAGATCTCTTAAAACGGTCAACGCTTTGTAGCTCCATTTCCAGCCTAGCTCCCTTCGACAGTTCCTTGGCCGTCAGGGCTTGACACTCCAAGTCGTCGATTCGACGTTCATAAGCAGACTTGGCGTCTTCGGCGTTCTGTTCGGCTCGAAGCAAGGCTTCCCGGGTGGATGACAGTTGATCCTGCAGAGTCCTGACCTCCTCCGCAGCAGAAGATGCCCATTGCTCGGCTTCCATTTGCCGTGCTAAGCACTGATTTAGGAGCATCTCACTCGCCTTGGCCTCCTCCTGACGAGCTAACTCAGCCCGAGAGCAATGATCTTCGCTCTCCTTCAATTGGGCTTCTAGCCTTCTTATTTTCTCCGCTTGGGCTTCGCCAGCTTGGCAAGCCCCAGACATCTCGGCCACCATCTGCAACAAGCAAACAACAAATCAACAACAAATAGAAATAAGAAAAGGAAGAATGCGAAATGACGCATATGAGCGAAAGTGTCACTCACGTAGGAAGCGCTGTTAAAAAAATTGCGGAGTCGGTCAGACACAGTCCCGGTCCTGAAATGACTCCAGTGATCCTCCCCAATATAGGCTCGGCCTGAAGCCATGGCCCTGAAAATGGTCTTGGGGGTGGGATCATCGATTTGGGGAGAGGAGCCCATATCACCCACATCGCCTTCGGGGAGTTCGGCGGATGGGGCCGCCCGAGGAAGGTCGGTTGAGCCACCAGCACTCTCTCTGACCTGCTCCCGTGGAGGGGTCACGCTCGCATCACCCTCCCCCTCGTCCTCCGAAGAGGAATTAACATACGCGACTACTCGGGGAATCTTGGGGAAAGGGCGACCAGAAGAAAACGAAGCTTTCCTTTTCCCAGTCTGCCCAGCTTCAGTGTTGCTGTCCCCAGGAGTAGAAATCGGATCAGCATAGGCAGGAATCTCCGAGGAAGAACGATTCGGTTCAACTGAAGTCAGAAACTCCGGAGCTACCACACCTGAAGGCCCCCTAACTGCTTCAAAAGGGACGTTTGGCATATCAGCAGCAGAGTGGGGAGAACCAGATCCGCCGGGGAGATTCGCCTGCTCGGGCTCAGGGAGATCCCCTACTTTCTCTTTCCCCCTGGAGGAAGGACCTACGGGATTGCCCGAATCAGCAGAGGTCCTACTTACTCCAAAGTTCCCCGAGGCACCCTCGGCTCCCGCCGAACACACGGTCGGTTCTTGATCATGAGCCTCCTCGGGCACGTAATCGGGTACTCCCTCTTCATCATCTCCCTCGGGAAGGTTCTCGGGAGTACCCTCATCAGATTCGTCTTCGGGAGGGGCTATCCCAGCATCTCGCTGGCGAAGGACTGCCTTTCGACTCGCCTCCACGATGCCTTTCATCCGGCGTGCCAGAGCATCACTGATTATATCTACATCAAACACTTAAATAAAAAATAAAAAAAAAAGAGGAGTCCGAGTTAGCAAACAAACTTGGAAGTCAGGTTGCAAATAAAAAATGCATACAAGAAGTAAACTTACGGCGTCTGCGGCACGCAGAAATCTGAGGGAAGAGATGGGCCTTAATCATTTTCCCCTCTCTGTAGAGATAGGGTTTCCCCCTTTTCTCTAGGGGGCGGACTGCTGCCCGAGCCAAAGTCTTCAGCTCCTCATCAGTAAAAGCTGAAGTCAGATGGTTCCACTGCGGCGTGCAGAAGTACCGAGGAACCCGGCAAGTCATCTGAGTGCCGTCCAAGTTGAAACTGATTGACTGGCCCCAGTCTTTGCCCACGAAGAACCAGCTGTTCTTCCAAAACTTGTTTGAGGTCGGGAAGCCCCAAACGAACCCTTTCATCTTTTCGTCCGTAGTCGGTTCGACACTACCCTTGACCACGACGTTTTTTGGAATCCAGAACTCGGGATGGTTCGACTGGAGAAAATAAATCCCGGTCTTCCCCACTGGCCTCAGCGAATAAAAATGGCGAACCTCGCGAGGGGTGGGAGGTGGCCGCTTCATTCTATGCCACATGTGCCACATGCACATCAGGATGCGATAACTGTTCGGCGTTAGCTGTGCCGGAGCGAGTCGGGCTTCAGCCAAGAACCAAGTAATGAAAGGCTGAAGAGGAAGAGTAACGCCGCAGGTGAGCATGGACCCGTAAATTGCTACGTGGCCAGGGGGTGGGTTCCATGCAGCCCGACCTTCGGCTGGAATCAGCGAAATCTCATTGCTGTCCAGATCGAACCGCCGCATATATCGCATTATCTCGTCAGGGCCGACCACGTTCGGCTCAACATCATAGATGCAAATACGCTCGGGGGAGAAGGGAATGCGAGCGGCCCTGTGCTCCTCTTCAATATCATCTTCAATAATCCTTTGGGCCGCCACTCGGCTTTCCCGAGAATGCGAGTCTTTGTAAACTTTACGAGTGGTCATCCTCTTTCCTGGTCTTCTACTCGGGCGAATATCAGTACAAGCAGAAGAATCCGACCAAGCTTCAGGCTGGTATGAGTAAGGTGGTGATGAACTGGCAGAAGCAGAAGGGATCTCTAAAGCAGGAGGAACCTCAGAAGTTGCAGGCCTTTCCAGAAAAAGTCCAGAAATATCAACGTCGGTATAGCGCGGCTGATCGAAACGGGGCTCGTCTAATAACCTGTGAACAACCGACGCAGTGAAAGCATCATTTCGCTCAATAGCAATCATACCAACAGTAAAAAGACGATATCTAGCTCCGGAATCCATAAAGACTAACCTTGATGAAGTAAAGAATGAAGACGACGCAGATCGCAGAAGAAAAGGCCTCCGAGGAAAAATCTGGGGGTTGAAGCAGGTAAACTCAAGGACAGCAGGGTTAGAAAAAACGGGCTAGTAAACCAAACGGAACACAGAGAATCAAAAGGCACAGATAAAACCTCCTTCGAAGAGCACGCAAAGATACTGGAAGAGAAGATAAAAGCGAAAAATGGAAGAAAAAGGTGAAAGTGAAAAAATCGAAACCAGAATATATAGGCGACGTCTCGATTTCAAAAATACCAAAACCCTAGGAGAGGTTGCAGAAAAAGCGGGAAAAAGGAGGGGTTTGGACTGATGACGTAGGTTGAGCGCAGACGAGCAGAAAGGTCACATCCCATAAATACACCGTACCACAGCCAAACAAATAGGGACAAGTGGCAGCAAGTGAACATCAGGCGCCGCCGGAGAGCAGAAGCATCGCCATCATAAAGATTTGAAATGATTGATAAATCAAACGTGTGCGGTCGCAATTAAGACGCGTCATTTAAAGCTCTGATCCAAACGAGGATACTTTAATGCAGGAAACGACAAATGAGGATTAATCATAAAGAAATATTGAAGTTAAATATTAGACCCGAGAGGGCTTGACTAAGCATGATCGGCTCAAATATTTAAGGGGGTATTGTTATAGGTAAAAATAGTCGTGATAGACACGTCATCACCATGGAAGGCCAGGTCAGCAGAGGTCAAGATAAGTCAACTTATGGAGTAGGAACCTTCACTATAACTTACTCGGAGAAAAGGATAAGTAGTCCGACCACAAACAAAGACGATCAGCTTGAACAGAAGATCGGATTCGGGCACACTCGGGCACACTCGGGCACACTCGGGCATACTCACTCGGGAAACAATAAAACAGTCGCCAACACTTGCAATCAGCAGCCAGCAGATCCACGATAAGCAACGATGTGGACCATAAGAGGTAAAAAAGGAAACAAGCAGTTCTCCCGTGAATAAAGGAGAGAGAATCCCATTCAGAATTGGATACAGCCGAAAAAGGGAAGCATAATCTAAATAAGACTAGGAAACCGCTTGAGACTTGGGGGCCACAACACTAAACCCTAGCGGTCACCTTAAAACCCTAGATGCAACATGTATAAATACCCCCCCTATTCATAGACAGGGGTACGCGAGAGGTAGAACAGGAGAGAGAGAGGATCGTATTGAAAAGCTTGTAATCATTCTTTATCATTCTTCATCTTGTAATCGTGATTCATAGTGGATTTGGCTTTGTTGCTAGAGGCAACGATCCCGTGAATGTTTCTCCGATCTTTTGGAGTTTTACCACGTAAATCACCTGTTGTTTCTTTACAATCTTTGACCATATTCAAGTATAAACTGCAGCAATTCAAAAACGAATCATTGACTTGGTGATCACCAAAAATCACCGTCAACACATCACAAATCGGTATATAGAATCAAGAAATTTAATAGCTGTTTTTTTTTTTTTTTTTAATATAAAAATATCAAATGTAGAACTGAAATCATACATGAATCAGCCATCATCAGGAATGTCAAAATCCCAAATAAATATAAAGAAATTAGGATTGACTATTAACAATAAACAAATAAATAAGTATGAATAATATTTAAGAGACAATTTCATAAAATCCAAATTATAAAATAAATAGAAATCAACAGCTGAAACTTTATTTTTATTTTTATTTTTATTTTTTATCTTTATCTACCATTTTTTTTTATTTCTTTATTTGTTTCTTTTGTAATTTCTATGTTTTATCCATTCCAATTAATATTAAGAAAATATTATTAATTATTAGTGTTGACGGTGAAATTTGGATTGCCACACACTCAACAATTATATCAACTCAAAGTAAAACGATAAAATAATCAATGCATGCAAGAGATAGATTTTACGTGGAAAACCCTTGAATGGGAAAAACCACGACGCCCTAGAGGGTAGAAAAATAATACTAGGCTTATTGCTTTGTTACACACTCAGATCTCTCATACAATTGCTCTCTTCTCTCTCGGTTTTCGAACCTCTCCCTTGTGGGATAAGTGGTTCTATTTATACATGAAAATTAGGGTTTTCCCCCTAGTCCTAATTGCGCTGGTGGTAGGATTTCCTCTTTGATTCGTGTTAGAAACCCCACCTCATAATAGATTAGGGTTTTCTCTTTATTCTAACTTCTCCGTGTTGAATTTAGACTTCCCTCCTCTTCTTATGATTTCTTGCTGCCATGGGTCTTCTAGAAGTTATGGTTTATTTCTGTGTTTCTGCCGAGTCGGTTTGGGCCCAGTACGCTGATGTGGTGAACAACTCCATTCCTGGATATTACCTTTCAGCGACCATGTTTCTTTCTTTGGCGAGTATATATCTAGCTCTGGCGACCACACCTTTGACTTATTGGTTTAAGACGTTAACATACTAACTGGTCGCATTTTTCTCCCTTGACCCGGTCAACGAATGACGTTGCAACCTTTTCTCCAGCATTTATTGACTCTTTTGATGACGTGTCTGCGTGGCGAATTTATACATACAACAATACCCCCATAAATACTTCGAGCTGAGTGAATGATTTGGTCTTTTAATTCGCTTGCCTCTGCGAGCAGTATTTATATCCATGCTTTTAAGATTTCGGCGCGTTTTATAAATAACTCCCCTCTTTGTCCTTTTCACCACGTGTTGTATTGATTGGTTGATTCTTCCGGTGCAAGCTTTTAATTTTAGCCACACAACCTCTGGCGCTTCCACTTATTTGACAGGCGATGATACACTCTGTCTGCTTGATGATCCCCGAGACGCCACATGTCCGTTATTTGGTGGTGACTGTTGCGGCTGGTTACTGTGACCGTCACTCACATTAATTGCGTATCCTTTATCTGATTTTCTTTTTGAATTTCAAAGTTCCCTCTTTTAGGGCCCGATCGTTTCTTCTTCCTCATTTTATTATTTTCATTTATTCTTCTATTGTCTTCTTCTTTCTCTCAAAACAGAGCTCTTTCATTCTCTTTCATTCTTCCCTCTTAGAAGTTTCTGCCACAGCTTTCTTCTATTTTATTTCATTGTCGGACGGCTCGCTTTGAAATCGATCGTGCTTATCTCTTGACATCCCCAAATCTCCTGCTCATTCTCCGAACCTAGGGTTTTTCTAGTGAGTTTTCATGGATCCCTCCTTACGTTCTTCTCTTTTTAATCGAATGATGCAAGCTATGGAGCTTGGTGATAAATGTACTGCAAACAAAATTGAATCTTTGATTCGTAATTTTCACCCGGATTCTCCGGTCCCAATTTTTGTTTTCGTTTTCGTTCCGTCTTTTGAAGATGATTTTATTCCTAACATTTCTCCTCCTTCGTCCTCCAGTAGTGATTCTCCAGTGATGCCGAGATCTTTTAAACCAGGTGGCAGCAAACGACGCGCCCCTAGGGCTCCTCGTGAGTCCCTACTGGATGCGCATACAATTGTTGATTCTGACGTTGAAGACCATCAACGGGATAGACTGCATTTTTCGTTAGATCGTCCGTGTTCCTTTGACACGGAAATTAATGTGGTTGGCGAGGACGAACTCCGAAAGTATAGGAGTCGCTTTGAAATTCCAGACTCGGTGACTTTGATGCTACCTGGTGATCGAGCAGTATGGAATCCTCCTGAAAATGTGGTTGCCATTTATGGTGCCATGCTCAGCTGTGGGGTAACCCTTCCTCTTCAGCCCTTCATCGCCTGGTTTCTTACGGAGGCTCAAATTGCGCCGGCACAACTTGCTCCAAATAGTTATAGGATATTGATGTGTCTGTGCCCAATGTGGAAGTTGAAGGGTTATGGGCCTCCTACACCTCGCGAGATCCGCCATTTTTATACGCTGAGACAGGCGGGCAATGGTGGCACATATTTCCTTCTTTCCTCACCTGTGGAGAACTGGATCCCTGAGGGTGTGGCGAACCCTAGACAAGTGGAGATTTCCAGTGATGAGAAGAAGAAAGGCTTTATTTGGGGCTTTCCCACTTCGAATAAGAGGTGGAAAAATAGTTGGTTTTTTGTTGGTGGCGAGTGGGGTCGAAATGTGCCAACCAGCAGTCGCCGTAACCTTTCGGTGAAGAAAATTCCCAGGCACTTCACATCCCCTGAAGCCTGGTCGAAGGCAGTCCCCGTTTTGCTAGATGGGGAGATTTCTCACCTTGCCGCGGCAGCCGTCCTTCCTTTGAGTCTGAGAGATAGATCATTCCTCTTGGATGAGGAGAAAATGATCGCTGAACGGGTTTTCACACGCCTACTTGCTAGGCTTCCTCGCCGTCCGAGGGATCATCACCATCCGGGCTAGCAATTCCTTCACTGCCCAGGCTTGCAAATCGTAAACGGAAGGAATTGCTAGCCCGGATGATGATGATCCCTCAGACAGTGAGGAAGCCAGTGATGTTACTGGGGGAGGTGTCGAGTCGGGGCAGCCTTCTATGCGTACAGAGGTTGCTGCGAATACTCCTGTTGCGACTACTCCTACTGTGACTACCCCCAGCCGTAAGGGTAAGGAGAAAGTTGGTGCTTCATGAGGGGTCAGTGACGTCCCTATTTTTGCCGCGGATGTTCCCAAGACTCCTCTTGACCCTGCGAGTGATCTGGGCCCTAGAGCTAGTAAAGGTAAACGCCCAGCTGAGGGTACCCCTGATCATGCTGCTCGACCCCCTAAGCGGGCATCAAGGGTGGTGCAGTATGTTGTCTCTTCGGACGAGGAGGGTGCTGATGAGCCAGCTCTCGCCGAAACTCCCTCTACTCCAACGGTTGTTCGCGAGGGTCCTGCTGAGGGGACTAATACAGCGGTGCCTCCCCCCGAGGAGGTTAATGAACTAAATATTCCTGCCCCTACTCCGCCCTGAACAGCCTCTCCTCCAGTGGCCATGAGCGAGTTAAATGCTTCTTCAGATCAGCCTAGGCCATCTGGTCGGCCAGAGTCGGTTGATCGGCCAGGACCATCGAAGCAACCTGGGACTTCTGCTTCTAGTTCAGGTGTTGCCCATGAAGCCCCTTCCGCGGGACCAACTAAAGCCGATGAGGGGACCGTGTCTCTTTCTGATTTTTCGGCTACTGAAATTTGCTCGCACTTGATTAACAATGATGTGTACATTGGTGAGGGCTGGGAGCATGTTAAAGGCAAGCCTTGCAACAGAAAGATGGAATTTTTCTTCAACTGCCACTCTCTGGTAAGCTTCTCGCCACATATCTGCATATCTCTGTTTCATATATACTTCCTAATTCGGCCGTTTTTCTTTTTAGATGATGTCTGAGTTGGCTGAGAATTACAAGTATGGGAACAAAGCTTCCCGGGAGATTAAACGTTTGCACGAGCAGGCTTCTACCTTGGCCGCTGAGAAGCTTTCTGCTGAAGAATCCCATGCTCAACAGTTTGCTCAGCTAAGAGAGTCCGCAGATGGTCATCTGTCTGCTCAACTAGCGGTTGAGGAAAAACTATCTGCTGCTGAGGAGGAGATTCGCTCGCTGAAGGAGCATTTGTCTGCTAGTCAGGAATCCTTTGCAGCGCGTTTGGAGGCTGAGCGGGTAGCTGAGGAGGCTAAGAAAAAAGCTGAACATGAGGCGCTGGATTTACGCAATCAATTGTCCTCGCGTGAGCTCATCTTCGACAATTTAAAGGCTATACTGGAGGCTGAAGCGGTTGATCGTTTCAAGAGATCCCCTGCCTACGATGCGCTTTTACTGCGCGAGTTTGAACGAGGCATGAGGCAGTCGAAGAAGTTCTTCGCCATAAAGGACCATTTGAATGAAAAGGCTCTAAGGCGCTTCGACAGGTCTCTTCAACAGCATATGGCCAGCGGAGTGGATTCGATTAAAAAGCAAATAAAATGATGGAAAGCCCACTGCCGCTATAACAGGACTGAGCCTCATCCCATGCATTTAGAAATCCCCAGCAAGCGTGCCTTCAATACTTACTACTCTGGTCAGAAGGGCAGCTTTTCTAATTCTGATGCTGAACTTGATTTGGGTCCTGTTGCTGATAGGGATTATGGACCTTTTATGCCGGATGGGGATGAAGAAGTTACCTGGCCTTCTGAAGAGGAGATAGAAGATGAGGAAGACAGCGAGGGCCCTCCTGCGGCTAGTTGAGATTAAGTCTTAGAGATTGTAAATTTTTATATCTTTTGTACCTTCAATTGTAAATGACTTTTCTGTTTAATTTATAATACTCCTTTGGCTTTATTTTTGTTCAGCTACCTTTGCTGAGTTTTTGGCTTACTTAGTGTTTCACCAAGTTTTTAACATTTTATAGCTTTATTCTTGTTCAGCTGCCTTTGCTGAGTTTTTGGCTTACTCAGTGCTTCACCAAGTTTTTAACATTTTATAGCTTTATTCTTGTTCAGCTGCCTTTGCTGAGTTTCGGCGTACTTAGTGTTTGTCAGGATGTATTCGACCATACACCAAGTTTTTAACATGTTATAGCTTTTATTCAGCTGCCATTGCTGAGTTTCGGCAACTCGCCTCTTTAGGGATTTTATTTTTCTCGCCAACTCTCATTGCTGCAAGTATAAAACTCGTCTTTACGCAATGGTAGTGGTGTACGCCGGCGAATACCCTTTGTGACTGGCGAGTCAAATCACGAATTCTCAGTAATAAATTACTCTTTATTGAATACTTCCTGCAACTTCTGTTAACATAGTCACAGAGAAAAGATGCTAAAACGAAAACTGTCTAAAAAAAAAGTTGAAATAAATCCTAAAAGCAATGAAAAAGGTCAAGGCTAATATATCTTCAAGTATTGCGCGTTGCATGGCCGAGGTAGCTCGCCTAAACCCTCTCGAGTAATGCGATAAGCCCCGTGACCAGTTATGCCTGTAATTTGATAAGGCCCTTCCCATTTGTCTGCGAGTGATCCTGCAGCTTTGTCTCTTGTTCCTGGGTTTACCCTTTTCAGCACCAAGTCACCAAGCGTGAATCTCCTTTCACGCACATGTGAGTTGTAATATCTGGCTACCCTCTGTTGGTACACAGTATTTCTTATTTATGCGCGTTCTCTCCTTTCTTCTAATTCATCCAGACCACATTTTAACATATCAATGTTGAGTTCCAGTTGAAAGAGTTGTACCCTTGGCGAAGAGAAAGATGTTTCCACGGGAATGACAGCTTCAGCTCCGTAAGCCATGGAATATGAGGTCTCACCTGTTGAACCCCTTTCTATGGTTCGATATGCCCAGAGTACCTGTGGTAATTTATCTGCCCAGCTACCCTTTTTCGCCGCCAATTTGGCTTTCAGGTTGTGTTTTATGATCTTGTTCACTGCTTCAGTTTGGCCATTTGTCTACGGATGTGCTGAGGAGGCGTAGTAGCTGTTGATGCCATACTTGTCACACAGCTCCCTGAATTTTCTGCCATCGAATTGGGTCCCATTGTCCGTGATGATGGTGTTTGGTATCCCGAATCTGTACAAGATGTTTTTCTTCATAAAGCTTATAGTGTTTGCTTCTGTTATATGTACCAATGGTTCGGCTTCTACCCATTTCGTAAAATAATCCACGGCTACAATAGCGTGCTTCGCTCCTCCAGTTGCTATTGGCATAGGGCCGATTAAGTCAATTCCCTATATGGCGAATGGCCAAGGCGAGGTGATACTTTGCAAGAGTTCAGGTGGCTGGCGGATGTTGTTGGCGATTTTTTGACACGCCTCACATCTTGCTGCCACCTTTTTAGCGTCGGCGAATAGCATTGGCCAGTAAAAACCCTGTCTTAATGTTTTGTGAGCTAGGCTGACACCCCCAGCGTGATTCCCACAGTTTCCACTATGTATGCTCCTCAGGATACCTTCTGCTTCTTCGGGCCCGACACATCTCTACAGTGCCCTTGAGTACCCCCTTTTGTACAGTTCTCCATTGAGTACTGAATATCTCGTAGCCCTATACTTCAATCTTTTTGCCTCTAATGGATCACTTGGGAGTACATCATTGACGAGGTACTCTTTGATTGGTGTAATCCAGCTATCTCTCTCGCTAAAGATTGCCCCAACTTCCTTCAATTTGACTATACTCGGCTGCAGTAGGCGGATCATAGAAATAGTTTTGGGCTAGATGTTGATTGTGGCGGATGCCAATTTGGCAAAGGCATCAGCCTGCTCGTTTTCTTCTCTGGGGACATGAACAATTCTGTATTCTTTGAATCTTTCCAGTAGCTCCTTTGCTAATTCCAGGTAGGTGATCATCCTTTCATCTCTCACCTAGTATTCATCTAGCACCTGATTGACAACAACTTGAGAGTCGCTGAAGATTTCCACCTCATTTGCTCCTAGGACTGTGCAAACTTTTAATCCTGCTATGAGTGCCTCGTATTCAGCTTGATTGTTAGTAGCTTTGAAGTCAAAACGCAAGGCACATTCGACTGAATCTCCTTCCGGGGTTGACACCACTACCCCTGCCCCGCTGCCGTGCGTGTTTGATGACCCGTCCACACGGAGTTGCCATTTGAATACTTTCTTATCTTGTTCCACCATCATTCTCGCCACCTCTATGTTTGGCTCGGTGAACTCTGCTACAAAGTCTGCCACCGCTTAGGCTTTAATTGCTGTCCTTGGAAGATACTCTACATCGAATTCACTTAACTCGATCGCCCACTTCGTTAATCGACCGGATACTTCTGGTTTTTGCAGAATTAATTTTAGTGGGCAGTTGGTGTATACTTCGATTTTGTGAGCCTGGAAGTATGGCCTTAGCTTCCTTGCTGCTGTTATTAGAGCAAGTGCCATTTTTTCGACCGGCGAGTACCTGGTTTCAGCTGGTAACAGTGCTTTGCTGGTGTAGTATATTGGTTTCTGGATTCCCTCTTCCTGTCTTACTAGCACGGAGCTTTTGGCTGCTTCAGAGATGGACAAGTACATATACAGCGTTTCTCCCGTTTCTGGTTTTGATAGCAGCGGTGCTTGTCCAAGGTAATTTTTCAAGGCCTGGAAAGCTCTTTCATAGTCCTCATTCCACTCGACTCCCTTTCCTTTCTTTAGAGCTTTGAAAAATGGTAGGCATCGGTCTGTTGATTTAGCTATGAACCTGCTCAGTGATGCCAGGCACCCCGTGAGTCTTTGGACGTCCTTCAAAGTTCTTGGCAAAACCATTTTTGCTAATGCTTGGATTTTTTCAAGGGTTCACCTCTATTCCTCTTTGATGCACTTGATATCCGAGAAACCTCCCAGATGGTACGCCGAATACGCATTTTGCTGGATTCAACTTCATCCCATACTTAATCAACACATCGAATGTTTCCTTCAGGTTATCCATATGTTTATCTGCTGTGATGCTTTTTGTCAGCATATCGTCAACGTAAACCTCCATATTTCTTCCTATCTGTCTGGCGAACATTTTGTTGACTAAGCGCTGGTAAGTTGCTCCAGCGTTCTTCAGGCCAAATGGCATAACTGTGTAACAGTATAACCCTTGATCTGTGGTGAACGCTGTCTTCTCTTCGTCTGGCTTGTGCATTTTTATCTGGTTATATCCTGAGTATGCATCCATGAAGCTCAACGTCTCATGTCCGGCTGTTGCATCGACCAACTGGTCAATCCTTGGTAGCGGGAAGCTATCCTTAGGGCAGGCCTTGTTCAGATCGGTGAAGTCAACGCACATCCTCCATTGGCCGTTCTTCTTTTTCACTAGAACTACATTTGCCACCCATTACGGGTACTTTACTTCTTTGATTGATCCTGCGGCGAGCAACTTTGACACCTCATCTTTTATTGCTGCACTTCTTTCTGGGTTAAAGCTTCTCCTTCTCTGCACAACCGGTTTGCATTTTTAGTTTATAGCCAGGTTTTGTGAAATCACGATTCTGTCAATTCCCGGCATGTCTTCATGGCACCAAGCGAAAATCTCCTTGTACTCTTTCAACAAGTTTGTCACATCTCTCTTAACTCGTTCAGTCAGCCTTGCTCCGATCTTGACTGTTTTGTCCGGTTCTGCTTCGTTTAAAACAATCAACTCAGTTGGCTCTTCTTTTTCTCTGCTCGTTTTGTCCCTTGGGTCCAGTTCAAAGGTTTCCAGATTATCTTCCTGCACCTCCTTGTTTACCTCGAATATGCTTAAGGTTTCTATCCCTGCCCTATCTTTGAAGATTGATAGGTTGGCGCGGCGAGCCATCTCCTGTGACCCTTTCAATTCTCCGACTCCAAATTCTGTAGGGAACTTTATTTTTAACGCGTGGGTAACAGCTCGAGCTTTGTTAAGAAACGGTCGACCGAGCAAAGCATTGTATGGCCAATTATGGATGTCGACTACAACAAAGTCCAGCAGAATTGTTCGCCGGCATGGTGCTGTACCAAACCTCATCGGCAGCTTCACAGTTCCCAATTATCTCACTTCTGCGCCCCCGAAACCTTTCAACGGCACATGGAAAGGTTCAAGATCTTTTCTATCCAGCCGTAACTCATCGTATACCCTGGCACTTAAAATATCAGCTAAACTCCCGTTGTCAATCATTACCCGAAGGACATCCCTATGGGCTATTCGAACCCCCACTACGATTGCATCATTAGGCTTTGCATCAATTCCGTCTGAGTCTTCTGCTGTAAACGTTATGGGGTCATGTCCTTCTCTTCCTTTCTTGGGGTTTCTTTGCACATAATTAATCTCCATGCTTCTGCTTTCATTCATTACTTCTCGGACTTCTGACATCCTTTCTCGATTGCTTCTCCCAATATGGGGCCCGCCAAAAATGGTGTTTATAGTGGCGTTAGGGTTGTTTCTCCTTGGACTCTTCCTTTCCTGTCCGTTTCCTTGGCGGCTATCCTGGCGACCACCGTGCTTGTCCCCTTTCAAAGCAAAGTCCTTCAGGTGCCCATCTCTGATCAAGCTCTCAATGTGATCACGGAGCTGGAAACATTTTGAAGTTTCATGCCCATGATCTTTGTGAAATCGGCAGTACTTAGTTGTATCTCTCCTGGCATTTGCTGATTGCTGCTGAGGATATTTAGCGAGTCATTTGTCTTCTACCACAGAAAGTATTTCCTCCTGATCACCAGTTAAAGGGGTGTAATGGTTGTACCTCCCTCGAAACCTATTGGTTCGAGCGTTTCCCCTGCTCTCTCTTAGATGTCCCTTTTGGCCCTTCTTGTCTCTCTGGTGATCACGTGGCTGCGTTTTCTTGTCATCCTTATGGTCTGATTTTGAGTCAGGCTTGTGTCCGTGTACGTAGCTACCCCCTTGCGCTACTTCTTCTTCTTCTGCCAGTGCATAGTCACCAGCTATTTCCATCATCTCCTCATAAGTTTTCGGCCTATCTCTTCGCAGGTCAAAGGATAATCGCCCATTTTGTAACCCATTGGTGAAAGCGACGATCACAGCTACATTACTGGCGTCCTCAATTTGAACAACCTCCTTCCCGAATCTTGCTAGATACTTCTTGATCGACTCATTGCGCTCTTGTTTTAAGTTTGATAGATGGGCGAGTGACTTTCTTCTCTGCACACTTCCCATAAATTGCCTTATGAATGCTTTGCTGAGGTTTGAGAAACTGCTTATACTTCCGGGTGGAAGTCTTCCAAACCACCTGGAGGCGAGGTCGCCGAATGTTTGCGGGAAGGTGAGGCACAACAGCCCGTCATTGGATGAATACTGGGCCATAATATTACGGGATCGGTGAACATGCTCCTTCGGATCCCTGTTCTCCTTATACTGCTCAATGGTTGGCATTCTAAATCTGTCTGGAAATTGGGTGCGAGCAATATTTTCAACAAATGGGCTATCTGACTCATCATCCGAAGATACGTTACGACCATATCTTCGTGCCATCGCTGAAACCTTTTTTGATAACTCTTGTAGGGTGACATCTCGCTGACCAGTTAGGTTCTCCTGCTGGATCGAGTCTGCCCTTGATTGTCATTCTACCATGATTGCCTCTATCATCCGAGCTCCTTCGATCTTCTGTGCTCTCGGATCTCCTTCGCCGTGCTCTTTTGGATCGTAATTCCCTTCGTGAATGAGGGCTCTTATCTTTAGACGAGATAGAACGGTGTCTCCGCCGGTTCCTTTGGTATGTGTCACTGGAATTGACCCCATGTGTTCGTATCTGGTCTCATTCCTCCCTAGATTCTTCATTCATCACACCTTTTCCCTTCCTTTGTTTTCCCCCTTCGAAATCTTCAGGGTGGTCCTGGGGAGTCTCTTCAGTGGATTGTCTTGCTCGAGCATCAGGGGTTGCAATGTGAACTTCCGACCGTAGTCTTCCGGGCGATTGGATTCCAGGAGTGGTTAACTCATAAGGAGAAGAAACTCCCAACCCTATGGGAAGCGAAAGCCCTATTTTGCTAGCCTCGCTGATTAAGTTTACCAATGCAGTTTGGAAGTGCTGCAGAACTCCGGGGTCGGCTGCCCTAGTTCCTGGCGTTGCTGCCGATTATTCTCCAATCGCCACCGCCCTATCTCCTGTCTGCGCGGTTGGTTCAATAATTAGATCTCCGCTGGAGTTACCATCTTTGTCACTATCGTTGTTCATATTTTTCAATTCGCAAGGGTTCCTCGAAGTTTCTGTTCAAAGTCCCCCTCCTTCTAGCGCCAATTGTTGACGGTGAAATTTGGATTGCCACACACTCAACAATTATATCAACTCAAAGTAAAACGAGAAAATAATCAATGCATGCAAGAGACAGATTTTACGTGGAAAACCCTTGAATGGGAAAAACCACGGCGCCCTAGAGGGCAGAAAAATAATACTAGGCTTATTGCTTTATTACACACTCAGATCTCTCATACAATTGCTCTCTTCTCTCTCGGTTTTCGAACCTCTCCCTTGTGGGATAAGTGGTTCTATTTATACATGAAAATTAGGGTTTTCCCCCTAGTCCTAATTGCGCTGGTGGTAGGATTTCCTCTTTGATTCGTGTTAGAAATCCCACCTCATAATAGATTAGGGTTTTCTCTTTATTCTAACTTCTCCGTGTTGAATTTAGACTTCCCTCCTCTTCTTATGATTTCTTGCTGCCATGGGTCTTCTATAAGTTATGGTTTATTTCTGTGTTTCTGTCGAGTCGGTTTGGGCCCATTACACTGATGTGGCGAACAACTCCATTCCTGGATATTACCTTTCGGCGACCATGTTTCTATCTTTGGCGAGTATATATCTAGCTCTGGCGACCACACCTTTGACTTATTGGTTTAAGACATTGACATACTAACTGGTCGCATTTTTCTCCCTTGACCCGATCAACGAATGACGTGGCAATCTTTTCTCCAGCACTTATTGACTCTTTTGATGACGTGTCTGCGTGGCGAATTTATACATACAACAATTAGTAAATATAAAAAATAAAAATAAAAAACATAAACACTGATCACTAACTTTTTTTTATTTACTGTTTATATTATTCTTGTTTATATTAGAAATTTATTCTATACTTTTCTTTTTTTTGAAATAACTATTTTATTGAAAAGAACCTATTAGTATATACTTATAATAAGGCCGCATGCAACACTACATAATATTAGTATATATTCAAAAACATTAAACAACAATTATATAGGTATATATGAAAAAATATATAAAAAAAAAAAAAAACTAAACTAAATAAAGAAAATGTACCTTTAGATGAATGGTTGTAAGAACGATATCAACCTACAAAAAATTGAACAACAATTATACAGCTATGAACATATTAAAAAATGAAAACAAAACAAAACCAAAAGAATATGTACCTTTACATAGAAGAATGTATCACTATATTCTATTGAAGATATAATAACATAGCCCTCACATTGACACATATGAGAGCTCGTTAAAGAAAATGGTGGAAAATGAAAAGTTGTTAGTGGAATTTAAAAGTATAGAAAATGGTGAAAAATGAAGAGTTATTAGCGGAACATGAAACATCTCAATTGAGATTATCATGTGTGATATTTATTGAATTGTTTTTTTTTTTTTTTTTTTTTTTTTGTTGAAACAGTG
Organism: Acer saccharum; assembly: GCA_030490815.1. Taxonomy (NCBI): domain Eukaryota; kingdom Viridiplantae; phylum Streptophyta; class Magnoliopsida; order Sapindales; family Sapindaceae; genus Acer; species Acer saccharum. The sequence continues at coordinate 18,905,033 of CM059868.1, read as the reverse complement.
AACTTTATTGAGAAGAAAGAAAAAGGCAAACAACAACGGAGCAACAAGGACCAAGACAAAAGCAAAACCAAAGGCCCACAGCCACCAAAAACAGAGCATACAACAAAGGCACCACTGCCAACAAAACAAAGCACAACCAGAGAACCAACACTCAACCCTTCCAACACATAAAGACCACAGAACAAACAGAAGAGAAAAGATCATAATGTCCCCCACTGGATGAAGTCCTCTTCCCGCCTAGACCCCCTTTTGACCAAGCCTTACCAAGGCCTCTCACATTGATTTAGTCTCCTTTAACCTCTCTTCGTCTTCTACCTCCCTTCTCCTCAACTCCTCCCTAATTAAATCCTCTTTGCCTCCAAAATCGAAACCCAAGGATACACCAGTCTCAATGAACCTTGCAATTTCTTCCTCCACAGCTATACCCCCACCATCATCTGGCACCTCTACCTCTGTTTCCTCCATTCCCCTGTTAATGTGCTTCAGTTGACACCTCGAAGCTAAACTGGCCTTCAGTAGACCCTTTCTCATCATTAATTGGATCATTTTGGCTTTTTTACCTTGAGCCCCACCTTTCACGACCAGTTTCCTCCCATGTCTTGTTAGCTTCTTAGTGGGCTTACACCCTCCACTAAGATCAATATGAAATCTTAATTCACTTGAGTCATGGGTTGTCCTCTCAGATGAATCAGTATGGGCCCTCTTACCACACCCCCCCCCCCCCCCCCCCCCCCCCCCCCCCCCCCCCCCCCCAATCCACATTGTAAAAGAGGAAATGGACTTATATATCCCAGGCCAACATTATGGTCTTCTAAGGATAGATCCAAAGTAATGGGGTCCACTTCTCTTCTTGAACTAATATGATTAACTAGAATCTTATTTTGTAAAGGAACATTCCCCTCTAGTTAGAACCGAATTGGCAAAAGGCCTTACATCTGAACCTGATGAGGAGGAACTAGACATCTCCCCCTGATCAACGTTCGGCTTCTTTTTTTTCTAAAACCAATACAACTTTTGAATTTGAAAACAACGCAAAGGGGGAGAGACATTTGGGTGACTTAGAAAAGACCATCTTACCTTTATCCATTTTAAGTCTGAGTGAGTTGACAACCTTCCCAAAGTTAAGCTTAAAACAGTCATGGTTGACCCCTTCTTTTAGACAACCATCATGTGCTAAACCAGAATCACCAATTTGCCTCTCATTTGATCGTTCTCGATTCTTAAGCTTCCAACCCACCTTTTCACCTACCTTCTCTTGATCCTGACAATCGAAGTCAAATGTGGGGGGCTGCTCTACATCTTTCACTGTCACCGATCACATTAAGTGATATTATAAAATTAATATTAGTTAATAATAGAAAATTAAATCCTTCAAATATGGTAAACCGTAACACCGGTCATAGTAGATATTTGAACAGTAATTTTAGTTGATAATGAATGTAGAATGATATTAGAAAATTATAGATATGAATTTAAGGAACTCTCCTACAATGACACGTGGCGAGTTTATAAAAAATGGTGAAAAATGAAGAGTTATTAGTAAAATATAAAACACCTCAATTGAGACTATCATGTGTGATACTTATTAAAACTTAAAATAATATCATATGTCGCTCCCACATTAAAAGTAGCTATTTTTATAATATTATATATATGATAAGGTAAATAAATCTCACTCACAAGTCAAAACTATTTTGCTATCCATTCAATATTTATTATAATTTAAAAGTTTTCTATTGGTTTTTTCCTTTTTAAAATTTTAATTTATTTCTATTTTTTAAAAATAATGAATAAATGCAACATAAAAAGGCAGTCTCATCCAAAAAATTAAAAATATATTAGAATGTTAAAAATAATGATTTCTAAACAATAATAATAAATATTAAGCGGTGAAATAAAGGAAAAAAAAAAGGTTGAGCGGATAACAAAATAGTTTCGAGTGGGATTTATTTTTAAAAATGTTAAGACAACAGAATGAGAAATTATATATATACATACATATATATATTTACAGTTTTTCTATTATCAGTTCGAACTAACAAAAGTTATATCAGCTCCTTGTATATAGGCCACTGGATTTAAATACTTTGACTGACAAGTGCATACAGTCAAGTCAAAGTATTTAAATCCAGTAGCCCACATGTAAGAAACTGATATAACTTTTGTCAGTTTGAACTGATAATAAAATTTCTGTATATATATATAAATAAATTGGATTATAATTTTAAATTAATTAAGAAATCAATTAAAGCCCATAATAACAAAGCCCAAGAAGCCCTTTAATGGTGTTCAATTCAACTTGTGCCTTTCTCCTTATTAGGGTTTATCATTTCCTACACTCTCTCCCTTCTCTGTCTCAGTCTACTGAGTTTTCTGTCTCTCTAATTTTTTTTTCTCAAAAATGACGAAATTCAGGAAGCTTAATCGACCAACAGGTCACAGAATGTCGATGCTCAGGTGATTGATTCTATTTTTAATTTCCGATTCTTATATATTTTCCCCCTTTTTTTTTCTGAGTCTCAAATTTCAGGGTTTTGTGTTTTTTTTTTTTTTTTTGGAATTCATTTGATGTATTTGTATACGCAGAACGATGGTCTCACAGTTGGTGAAGCACGAGCGCATTGAAACCACCGTTGCTAAGGTATTTTCTGTTACCTTATCCATCTTAGTGTTTTTCTAGGGTTTAATCCTGTAAATTGATAAATTGAAAATTATCCTTTGCTCAATGCGTGTTCTTGTAATTTGATAAATCATTTACTGATTTTTGCAAATTTTAAATATTAGATACTGTGCTTGGTTCGGTTTGGATTAGAAAAGAGATTCAATACGCTGGAAATGGCTTTTTACATTGAAATTTATTATATATATATTACTTTATTTTTTTCCCCAAAATTTAGGGTGCTTGTTAGAATTTATAAAGCTGTGCTCTCTCTCTCTCTCTCTCTCTCTCTCTCTGAAACATATTTTTGTTTGTTGTTTTTTTCTTTATTATCGTGTACAGGCAAAAGAAATTAGGCGGCTTGCTGATAATATGGTACAACTTGGAAAAGAGGTGTGTATAATTTCCATAGTTGATCTGCTTTAGCAAGAATTAAACCTTTTAGAAATTATTCGTCCATCTCTGGTTATGCTTTCTCCAAAGGCTTTGTTATATAAACGCATAGAAGAATGAATGTTGTATACTGGTATCCTTAGGGCAACCAGAATTGATGATTCTATCAGGGATCACCCCCACTGTAGAAATTCTCTATAGTGCAATTAACCATCTGATCAAACACCTCTTCTTATCACAGTATGGGAAAAGATTAGGATCTGATTAAATATGGTATCTCATTGCTTTAATCTTTGTCCCAAAAAACTCATTTAGTAAGTCTAATAACCGGAGCAGAGCTGGAGCTTCTGAAGTGAATTGTGATGCAACTGCCCTAGAATCTGTTCATGTGGTCAGTCTCAGGAATGACATCTTTTCCTTCTTCTTTAAGAGACATAAAAACTATAGGAACTGGACCAACTGGTTTAAGGATTTGTAGATATACCTTAAGGTTGTGTTTGGTGGGATGTGTGTTGGTTAAAACACACTAGCAACAAACAATAATTTATCCTCTCTTATGTGAACCTAATAGGAATCAATCAAATAGAGCAATAATCAACACAATCACAAGCACAAGAACACAAGCAATTTTTAACGTGGGAAGCCTACCCAAAGCGAGGAGTAAAAACCAATGTTGTAAAAGATGCTAGGCGCTAGTCGAGTGGTGGCCCGGCGTCTAGCGGCGCATAGGCGGAGGTTGGAGGCTAGAAGCTGGAGAAGAAGAAAAGAAGAGATGAAAAAGTAGTTTAGGGTTTTATAAAACAATCCCAAAATGATGTCGTTTTAGTTTTTTTTTTAAATCAACCCAAAACGACATGGGTTTGTTTTTAAATAAACTCCAAAACGATTTTGGGGTTAATTTTTTTTTAAAAAAAAAACCACCCTTTTTCTTCTTCTCCAGCCTCCAACCTTTCTTCTTCTTCTCCGTCCTCCAACCCTAGACTTTAATGCCGCCCAATCAGCTAGCTCGCCAATTTGGCCATAATCGGGACAGCCAGCTAGCGCTTGCCGAGCGACTAGGTAACGCCTATTCAACCGCCTAGGCCAATTTTTACATCACTGGTAAAATCAATGGGTCCTCCAAAAAACTCCACTACCACAATATAATTGGAATACTTAATTTCTCTTGATAGATCTAGAGGCATACATCACAATAATCTCAAGACTAAATAATCTTGGCAATTCACAAAAATAATACAAGAGAATGAGAGAGATCTCCACCGTTCAGAATATAGTTTCGTGTGTTGTGAACAAGCTGGAAAAATTTGAGCTCAATCAAACCACAAATCAGACCATTTGATCGAAACTGGATAGAAAACTTAAAAAAAACTCACAATACTGTCGGCACCTTCCCGTTCTCTCTCTTGCAAACTCACACTCTGTTTTCAAAAAGGGCTTGAAAATCCCTTTTATAAACAATAGCAAAATTACTAAAATGGTCATGGGTCTTCCACATGGACTCTCATGTGGGCTTTACCAATTATTTGGTAAACTATTTGGGCCATCTCCACAAAGGAAGACACCCAACCCAACTAAGGTGAATTGCGCTTTGGCCATCACAAAATACTATATATCATTGTTGCTTGAAACCGAGCTCCGATAAAAACCTCTTCATCCACAGCAAATCTCTACATGCAATGAATTCTGCTACTTTTGTAGAAATTGCAACACTTTTATGTAGCCTTGATTGCCAAGATACAGTCCCACCTGAAAATGTCATCAAGTAACCCGAAGGAGACTTTCAGGTATCAACATCTCCCACCATATTTAAATCGGTGTAACCAATTAGCAATGGTATCCCACTTCCAAAAGTGAGTCTGAGATTGGAAGTGCCTCGAAGATATCTCATAATCCACTTGACTGCATTCCAATGCTCTCTTCATTTGTTGGGTTGGGTTTCCTCCTTTGTGGATATGGCCCAAATGGTTTACTAAATAATTGGTAAAGACCACATGTGAGCCCATGTGGAAGACCCATGACCATTTTGGTCATTTTGTTGTTGTTTATAAAAGGGTTTTTCAAGCCCTTTGTGAAAGTAGAGTGTGGTTTTTTGAGGTTGCTGTGCAGTTTCGATCAAGCGGCAGTTTGGAGGTTGATCCGTAGTCTGATTGAGCTCAAATTTTGCCAACGCGTTCACAACACACGGAATACATTCTTGACGGTGGAGATCGGGTTTGGAGATCTATCTCATTCTCTTGTATTATTTTTTTGTTTGCCAAGATTATTCAGTCTTGAGATTATTGTGATGTATGCCTCTAGTTTTAGCTAGAGAGAAATTCTGTATTCCCATTATATTGTGATAATGGAGTCTTTCGGAGGACCCGTGGTTTTTACTCCTAGCTTTGGGGAGGTTTTCCACGTTAAAAATTGCTTGTGTTGATTATTGCTCTATTTGATTGATTCCTATTAGGTTCATACAAGAGAGGATAAATTATTGTTTGTTGTTAGTGTGTTTTATCCAACTATGTGGGCATGCGATTGGACAGGAAATGCCCAATCCTATGCTTGTTAAAATAATTTGAATTGTAATTTTAATCCCAATCACTCCAAAATCCCACCCGAATGGGATTTTGGAATGAGAGTAAATATGTAATTAAAAAATTTAAAAATAGAATACAATTATTAAACTTTTTAGATTACCTTGAAATAAAAATTATGCATATTATTTTAATTTATTAATAAAATAACATACATTTTAGACTATTTTTAGAAACATCTAAAATATTTTTAATTAAATATTTAATCCCATCCCTCGACATTATGTTTGGGGAGGTGGGATTCCAAAGTCCCATTTAAATAAGAATTCTTGGAGCAGTTGGGATGAATTATGCTGAAGTTGATAAACAATGAAATTTTAATGGTAAAGATTCAGCAACCTCATAATTTGACAGAATATCATGACCTTCAGATTGAAGGAATTTTAATTGTAAAGATTAATTATTAGATTGGAAGAGAAAAAGTGTCATACACAATAAATTTCTCTCTACTTTAATTCTTCTTTCCACTTTTCTCTCCCCTTTTATTAGCTTCTTTCTCGCTCATGGCAGTTTCATGTTTTCCTAGTCTCTTTGATTGCAGTTTCATTAGATGAATAAAAGCTATGGAAGATTCTGTAAAAATAATAATCGTAATAATAAATATGTAAGTTCTTGATTGCAGTTTCATTAAATGATGAAAGAAAGCGATGGAAATTTCACAGAGAAAAAAAAAACAAATCTAGAAGTTACTTTCAAATCCTTTAATTCCTACCGGAAGCGCTATAACATTACCTCCACAATAAATTTTACAGCCATGACAGCCACCACCACTAGACATCCATAGTCACTACCACAAGTTCTTTCAACTTAGTAATTCATGCTCACACATCAATAACAATTACCGTGAACAATTATGCCTATTACTTATTCACTGAAATCATGTAAAGAGCCAAATGATTTATAGTTAAAGATTTAAGGATTTATATTTTTGCAATGTTTGTAGATTAAGGGAATAGAAACAGGAGAGATAAGAGAAAACCTAGTAAAGATGAGAGAGAAAGTGATATAACATAAATGAGAAAGATGGTGATGAGAGAGAAATAATATATGCATACAGCTCAAGATCTCTTGAAGTATCAGCTAATTTTAACCATTCAGATCTCTTTTATCTAAAGGTTGCATATATGTGTAAGATCCTGCCCCCATATATATAATATATATATTCTGGAGATAATCAACAAATAGTAAAACTATTATTCAGCTAACTGAGTGTTTGCTGATTATTATCCAAGAGCTAGGGTTGGAAGCTTTTATTATATAATAAATTAATTTGTATTTTCATATTGTTTGGTAAAACTTTTATATATCTTTAATATGTATATTTATGATTTTAATGTCTCTCTCTCTCAGTAACATTAGACCTTGCAAAATTGAACATGGCCCATTAATATTGACCTAAACTCATTCGAAAAAAAGTTGATTGGTCTAAATTTATTGGGTTGGCCATTTATGGGTTTTGGTTATTCAAAGTGTTAAGATGATGGTTCGGATTGGATTTATGTCAGGGTTCCCTTTGTGCTGCTAGACGAGCTGCTTCATTTGTACGAGGGGATGATGTCATTCACAAGCTATTTACAGAATTGGCTTATCGATACAAGTAATTTATAATCTCTTGCTTTTCAAGTTGTCATCATTTTATTTGTTACATTTGGTGGATGCTTTGTGTTACAGAGATAGAGCTGGTGGATACACAAGACTACTCAGGACCCGTATACGAGTTGGTGATGCTGCACCAATGGCCTATATTGAGTAAGATTTATTTATGTGTTAAATTTATATTATCTGTTTGCTTAGAGTCTTGACTATCACGAGACTATTATGCTGCCTCACCTCATTGAACTTCAGCATATTCCTGGTTACTTCTCATCTGTGATGTTGGTTTACTATCCAGATAAAGAACTTTTAAGAAAAAACTTCAGAAAAATGACAATGGATATATTATAGAGGATTTGTACTCTAAAGCATCCATTATGCAGGGACCCTGCCCTGTGGGAATTTCTGCCATAACTTATCGGAGGATCAAATTAGTAAAATACTAAAATTACATTTAATGCAACACTCGTCACATAAAAAATGGTGTTATTCTGATTAAATAGAACTGAATTTTCAAATGTTACTTTTTCTTTTTATAGATAGTGAAATGTGTTTTCAAAGAGCCTACTCTATGTCCCTTTTCTTTATTTTTCATGCCTTAACACATCCAGTGAAATGTGAGATGTAAAGACAGTGATTGGAGAAGCAGTTCTACCCTGGTGCACTGAATCATTCTTAGAATTATAATTGACTTTAAATTTAATCGATCTTCATTGAGCAATCTTTCTATTATCAGTTCAGTTCGAACTGATAAAAGTTATATCAGTTCCTTGTATGTGGGCCACTGGATTTAATTTTTTGACTGACAAGTGTATACATTTAAGTCAAAATATTTAAATCCAGTGACTCACATGTAAGGAACTGATATAACTTTTGTCGGTTCGAACTGATAATAGAATTTCTGCTTCATTGAGTTATACTATATATTTAAATCATGCATTTGCATGTTGGACCAGGTTTGTTGATAGAGAAAACGAGCTAAGACAGTCAAAACCACCGGCCCCCCAACCACCACAAAGAGCTCCCCTAGATCCTTGGACAAGATCCCGGCTTACCAGGCAGTATGCACCTCCAAAGGAAGAAAAAAGCTCCGACGTTGAGATATAATGTAGCAATCATTAAGCAGTTGTTTAAATGTTCCAATTTCACTTCGTTTACAGCTTCCAGTATCCTCAGTTCCTTCTGATGCTTAACGTTTTAAAAGCTTAATTCTATATAGTGAGCTAAAACTGTCAATTTAGCAAACTCATGCTCCCAGATTTTGTGAGAAGATTAATAAGAAGGGTTCTCAGAACATGGGTCAAAAATGTTTGTTTTCTTTCTTTTTCTTTTTTCCGGTAATGTCAAACGATGATTTAGGCTTTTACGAATCAGGGGATGATCACTGTATATAAAGTTCATTCATGCTCAGGTGAAATGCAATGAATTTTGACTTCCGAATGTTAAAGTCATGCACATACCTGGTCGGTATGTCACTTATTTCTTACAGGTTCTTTTTTTTTTTTCCTTGAATAAGAGAAAGGTTAAATACAATTGCGACTAAGATAGCCTTGGCATCGGATATCATCTGTTCATTTATTTAGCGATACACTGTATGTGTATATGTAGAGCATTGCTTTTTCTAAATAGCAATGTCGATGTAAAATGTGATCATGATCAATCTCATCCCCTTTAAAGTTTTGGAGAGCTATTATATTTATGAGAGAAGAAGATGCTCAAACAAACACTCTCTCCTGAAAACCCCACAAAAAGGCAACTTTTTGCATGCAAAGAGGTTCTCAATAGTGGCTTGAAGTTCACGTGATGTTACTCATCAACGAACTGTTCCTCCTCCATTTAGTTAATGAATTTAGCCTAATCAGTAATCACTGATCTCTCTAGTTTTTCATTTTTTTTTTTAACACAAATATCAATTTTCTAGATGTCTTCTTACAAACAATAATCGTACTTGTAGTTGAATATTGTCCACTAGGGATAATGTCTATATGGAGTAGGTTCTAAGGTCACTCAGGAAGGTACACCTTAAATGCCCATATGACCAAATTATTTCTAAGAATCAAAATATTTTGATTAGTTAGATGAGTTAATCTTTTCATTGATGTGCTTATCTCTAAAACTGAATTATCAAGTGGTCCAACCATGATATCTTAATTATTGAAAATGGAATTATAATCCGGACCAAAGGTTCATCATCTTTTTTTTTACTCATACAAGTATAGAAAGAGAATATCAACGGAATTTTCGGTTTTGTCCTTAAAAGGGTTTTCATGGAATTACTGTTAAAATTTGTTTATTTATAACCCTGGCTAATCTTGACTTCAATGGAATGGAAATGTAGTTTTGGTTGCTTTGCTTTGAATACAACAAATAGCAGCTTGTCACGTCTCCATAAGCCTTTGCTTCTAACTCATAACTGTATATATGTAAATATATAAAATACGTAGCGATGGGTGTAAGGCTACCATCAGACAAGGCACTCTCAACCCAACTCAACTTCATTTTCAACTCATAAAATGTGTCTACATGTCAATCTGCCACGTTTTCTTCTTCTTTCTTGTCACTTATAACTTGAAACTTAATTAAACCACTCTGTTTTTCTCATGATTACTTCTTTAAATTTTTTTTTTAAAAAAAAATAATGTTTTCTTAGGGTTTTAAGCTCATTTCATTATCGTTTTTTTAGTGGGGTTTTCTTTTCTTTTTTAATTTCTTAATTGCAAAGAATGAGAATGGTTAGCTTAAGACAAATTTACCTGCCGATTAAGGCATCAATTTTGTTTCATTGAGCCTTTTAATTGTGGGGTTTGACCAAGTTTTGATTATTAATTACTGCTAATATGTCTAATGCTTTGTGTTTGGTGAAATAGTTTTTGATTGTTCCCTTAGACCTATATTCATTTTGGTATGTATATTGGTAATCTTGCTTTTTCACTAAGATACTAATTATATAATTCATATTTGTTGTTTTCAACTTATCTTTTAGTGTTGAATTATATTTTAGAGAATCCTTAATTTTAAGGTTTGTATTTTATAAATTTTAGACATTCCTTTTAATGTTTGATTAATATATTATAATAATAATATTATTATTGTTACACAACCAAAAAATTGTAAGGGGTCAGTTTAGAGAATTCTAAAATATTTTTAAGAGTAAAGTTACAACGGATATCTATATTATTATATTCACACCAAGTTTGTAATAACTTTTGTGTTTTGAAAGAATTTTGTACCTAGAAAATTGGATTTTATATATAAATAATTCTTCCACTAGAAGATAAAAATTTGTAATTTGTATATATGGATATTATCTGTGTCTGGTAATTACTATAAAACCTTAATAAAGATTGAAGAAATTGATGATGTATGTTAAAATTAAGAATAATGCTAGATATCACAACTAAAATCACAACTCTTCCCCAACACAACACATGTGGCACGTGAGGTGTCAATTAATGAGTTGATACATAGATAGGTGAGATAAATCATTATTAATATGTATCCACTCATCAATTGATACCTCACGTGCCACATGTGTTGTGTTGGAAGAGTTGTGATATCTAGCATTACTCTAAAATTAATATGTAACTTCAATTTGTGAAATAGGGTTACCTACCTTTTCATTGCCAAAATGTTGGAGTAGTTGGAAAAAAGAAGGAAAAATGATTTTGTGATTTGAGATTAGGAAGCTTAACCAAAATTAGTAATTGGATTAGCACATTAGCAGTCAGTTTCCTTCTGTTGGGGCAGCTTTCAAAAGATCACTAAAGAAAAAAAAAATCATTAATTTGTATTCCTAATTAATATGGTTAAGTGAGATTGGGACATCTCATCACCTTTACTCCTTCATAATCCTTCATCCATATCCATCATCAACTGAACCAATTCTTTTCATAAATCAAATCCAGCAACTACTCTCTTAATAAATCTGCATTTTATTTTCCCCTAAAAGAAAAATAAATTTATAGAAAGAAAAAAAAAATAGAAATCATAATATTTTCTTCTTTGTTGACATATTTTTTCAATTTTTTTTCATATATACTGTAGTTATCTTGTTTCAAGACAATGCCATTATATATAAGGTTATAGTTAACATAAATTATCAAGGTGTGGGATCCTAGTTAATTAACCTCAACAAGTGATGAACAAAACGAAAGGAAATCTCCCAAAAACTAAAGATGGATTAAACAAAATGAAAACCATAAGAAGATGCATTTGTGTTGTTTTCCAATTTTGGTTCAAGTTTTTGGATTGTATAAAAGAAAAAAGAAAAATTGATACAATATAATAATTAATATGAGTTGCAATAAAAGAAGATTTTTTTTTTTTTCCATATGTTATCGAGTTTTTCTCTTGCAGATATATAACTATAAACATACTTATAGCACACTTATCTACTTTATCATTTTTTTTACCCAAAAAAAAAAAATTGCACTTGGGTCGAATAAGCTTATATGGCAAAAAGTGATGAGGTAGATAAATGTACTATAAATATGCTCATGGGGGCGGACATAAGAGAGGGCTTGCTTAAAAAAATAAATTAAATTCAATACATAAATGTCTAATTAAATAAACATCCCCTAATGTTTGATAATATTACAAAACTATGATATTTTATCTAAATTTAGTGAAATGTAAATATTTTATTATTCATTGTAAAATACACATAATAGTATGGCTTCTAACATTATAGAATTAAGCCATTTACAAGTTTAAATATATATTTTTTAACTACAAATTTAAATAATTGTTTATGCATAAATTTTATAATGTATTTCATATTATTGAGTAGTCCATTATTGAATTGGTTTCATCTTGTTATTAAAAAAATAAACAAATACTTTTATCAAGAATTATATAATTTTTGTTTATTCTTAATCAATGACTTACATGTCTTGCACTGACGTTATTAATTCCGTGTGCATTGAGAAAGAAATCACAAGAGTTTTCTCCTAAATAAAAATAGATAAATAACTATTGATAGTTAAAGAAGTTAATTTTATAATATTAGTGTATACCAAGAAAAAAATATTATATATATATATAATTTAAACCGGGCGGTAAATATTTCCTGGGTACACCCTTGATTACATGCCTATCCGAGAAAAACTCTACGTGACTTAACCAATATATTACATGGAAGCAAAAGCATACCTTTTTTTTTTTTCCTTTTTGGGTAAATTGTGTTTTACTTTACAAAACATATATTTTTTTTCTTTTTAAGTCGAGTTTTGTACATTATTTTTGGTTGTGCTGATAACTTCCATTATGGTAAGACTTTCAACTAAAGAAATTGTAATTTATAGTAAAAAAAAAAAAAATCCAAAGACCAGATAATTATTGAGCAATGGAAAAAAAATCTGGAAAAAGAAATTTGTATGAAATTAAAAAAAAAATAAAAAAGGAAACTTGAAAAATAAAGGTTGTTGGTGAAGAAAAAACAGAAATGAGAAATGAGAAATGAAAATTCAAATAGAAGTTAACTCTGTTTAAATTGTTTACTCTGCTATGTGTTACTACTCTGTCAATCGTCTTCCCTCCACCATCTCTGTTTCAACAAAGACCTCCAAAACCTCATAGGTTTGCTCTCTCTCTCTCTCTCTCTCTCTCTTGTTCATTGAATGCATGCATGACTGCAGTTTTCTTTGGTTTATTGCTTATGGCATCTGGGTTTTAGTGACTTTTTGTTTCTGGCTTGCTTGAATTCATATAAGATTTGCTTCACTATTGTGTTCTTGTACTAATAATTTCATTGCACATATTGGTTTCATGCAATTTTTCCAATGTCACAGTTTTTTCTCATAATGAAAAAATAAAAATAAAAAATTGATTACAATAATTAAAATGAGTTGATTTTAAAATGAGCAGTTTGATTTTAAAATAATTAACAAACATTATTATAGAGCTCAACTACTCCCAACAACTCATTTTAAAATCCAACTTTAGTTTAATTTATTTTTTCCCAAACTTTTAATGTTTGATTCTTCATTAAGGGTATTCAACAGCTTTTTTCTCATCATCTACCTGGGTGATGATTCCAATATAGATTTTTCTTGGATATATGATACATGAGCTTCTTTTTTGGTTGACTGAAAATCAGATGGTTCATTCCCCTGTTGGTAGCAAAAAGTAGAATGAGAGGAGCAATGGGTAATTCTACCGGTTCTATCGAGACTAGACATCGATTATCTGCATCAATGTAAGTTGTTTTTCTCTTCATTTTTTTTTATTTACAAATCATATAAATTTACTGTCTTAGATAGTTTTCTATTAACAATCTCTGTAAATTAAACCAAGTTATAATCAATATTGCTACATTCTCTGGTTGTACTTTGGACTCCAACCAATCTTGCTCTTTTGGAAAATTAATTCTGTTACTAATAATACTATATGATTGATTGTGAAGAGCTTTTGCTTTTGTTTGTGGAAATTCCAAATTTCGGTATAAAATTTCAAGTATTTGTTTCTCTCAATATCACATATGAGAATCTCATGGAAGATATGCAATTCTTGTTTGTTTTTTTTGTCATTATGGAAACAGAATCTGTCACAACGTTGGAAGTGATTAACAAAATTGTTTTTCATTGATTTATAACTTAATCTGGAATTTGATTGAATCAGTGAAGACATATACAAAAGGAAGATGCAGAAAAGTAAAGTGAAAGGCGTCGATAAGCCTTTCCACATTCCAATCCAAGATAGAAGTTCATGCTGCAAGTTTCCTCTATTGAAACTTTTCCTAGTTATTATTATATGTGGAACTTTTGTGACGCTCCTATACTCTCCGGAGGTCTATAACAGCCCCCATCTATCACAATCTAATTCTAAGTAAGTACATTTCCCTGTTCATACTCACAGATTTTCACTTTCTTCTTCTTTGCACAGGATTAGAACTCGGGTCTATGTATAAAACAACAAATTTGCTTTATATAATCATAAGATAGTAGCCCATGTCATGTATATAGCATCTATTGTTTCTTCGTCTTGTCTAGATGGTCGATGTCAGTAATATTGTTTCAAGTTTTCCGAAGCATTTTAAGTCCAATGGAAGTGTTAAGAGTGCTTAAATACTATTGTTGGGTCATTTCCTATCAACTTAAGCTTTTAGGTATGTTGGTTGCTAACTTGCTATCATAGCCTTTGTTGTTAGAGTGCGGTCTCTTAGTTACTAAATTAGCCATTGATTAATCTGATTGTCTATTCAATGCAGGCCAAATTTTGTGAATAGGTGGATATGGGGAGGAACAGATCCTAGGTACGTTTCAGATATAGATATCAATTGGGATGATATTACGAAAGTTATCGAGAAGCTGAGTGAACAAAATGACTATCAAGGAATTGGTCTCTTGAACTTTAATAAGAATGAAGTCAATCACTGGAAGCAGCTTACAGCTGATGCCACACACATTGATCTGCAACTGGACTACGCCGATAAAAATGTTACTTGGGATTCCTTATATCCAGAATGGATCGATGAGGAGGAAGAAAAAGACGTTCCATTTTGCCCATCTCTACCGAAGATTGAATCCCCAGGAAAAAGACTTGATCTTATTGTCGTTAAGCTTCCTTGTAGAAATGAAGGGAATTGGTCTAGAGATGTAGCTAGGTTACACTTGCAGCTCGCAGCAGCTAATCTTGCAGCCTCTGCTAAAGGCTTTTATCCTGTGCATTTGCTTTTTGTTACCAAATGCTTTCCGATTCCTAACCTGTTTTCGTGCAAGGAACTTGTGATACGCGAAGGAAATGCCTGGTTGTACAAACCAGACTTGAATGTTTTGAGAGAAAAACTCCAGCTTCCCGCTGGATCTTGTGAACTTGCACTTCCCTTCAAGGTTAAAGGTCAGTACTATTTCAGCTTTTATTTTAATCAGATTTGAATGTAAGTATGCATACATTTACATACGAGTACATGTACATGCATGTGTTTGTGTATATATATATGCATCTTAGAGTACCATGAGCTTAATGTGACACCACCAACACTAAAGGTGCTTTCAATGACATCTCATCTCATGCATTAGGTACTGATCTCTAATTGAGTTAAAAGACACTTCAGGATAGATTTGTTAATGTGGTTCTTCATTTTTGTGTTACACCGATGATTCATTTTCATGGAATACCTATTATTCAACTACTATAAATCTCTGGTTTTTCAATCAGAGTCCAATACAGTTTTTTGGAAAACAGATAGGCACTATGCAGGGAATGTGCACCGCGAAGCATACGCAACAATTCTTCATTCTGCTCATGTCTATGTCTGTGGAGCCATCGCTGCTGCACAAAGTATCCGCATGTCAGGCTCCACTCGAGACCTTGTAATACTTGTAGATGAGACAATCAGTGCATACCATAGAAGTGGACTTGAAGCAGCTGGGTGGAAAATCAGGACAATACAAAGAATTAGGAACCCAAAAGCCGAAAAAGATGCATACAATGAATGGAACTACAGCAAGTTCAGACTATGGCAGCTGACAGACTACGACAAGATCATTTTCATCGATGCAGACTTGCTTATTCTTAGAAACATCGACTTTTTATTTGGAATGCCAGAAATTTCAGCTACCGGAAACAATGGTACATTGTTTAACTCTGGTGTTATGGTAATTGAACCTTCAAATTGTACATTCCAGCTTTTGATGGATCACATAAATGAGATTGAATCATACAATGGTGGTGACCAAGGCTACTTGAATGAGATTTTTACGTGGTGGCATCGTATTCCAAGACATATGAACTTCCTAAAACATTTTTGGATTGGTGATGAGGAAGCGGTTAAGCAAAGGAAAACACAACTTTTTGGAGCAGATCCACCAATTCTCTATGTTCTTCACTATCTTGGTTTGAAGCCATGGTTGTGTTACCGCGACTATGACTGTAATTGGAATGTTGACATATTACAAGAGTTTGCTAGCGATGTTGCTCATGCAAACTGGTGGAATGTGCACGATACAATGCCTGAGCAACTGCAGCAGTTTTGCCTGATAAAATCTAAGCAAAAGGCTCAGTTAGAATGGGATCGAAGGCAAGCTGAGAAAGCAAACTTCACAGATGGACATTGGAAAATCAGAGTTGAGGACCAGCGTATGAAAAAATGTATCGACAAATTATGCAACTGGAAGAGCATGTTACGGCATTGGGGTGAGACTAATTGGACTGACGATGAGTTTTATACTCCAACACCACCTTCAATCACCACTGCATCTCTCTCTGGCTTCTGAGTTGTTGCAGTTTCTGTTTTTCTAGCAATATTTTTTCCACCATTACATAAATGGCCAGAGAATCAGTTAATTGCTTCAGTTTTTGTTTCTCTCTTTTACTTTTTGGCAATACATAAAGTGTTTAGACATGCATTTGATGTATTCAACATCTTCACACCAGAATTTGTAGTTTCGTATTAGAGAAATAAGAACTTGATTTTTCTCAATGCTCATGAACTTTATAATGGTAGATGATGCCCAATACAACATTTCTATCAGTCATTTCTTTGATCCAAATGATTGGATCCATAGACCCATTACAGTCCACGGACTCATGCTTGAAAGGGTAACTTGATACGAACCCATTTGAGTATAACTCATCTTTGAAAACCGGCTTGTAAGGAGAGGGTGAACGTTGAGGTATATACCCACCAGTAATCTCATACTTAATCGATGTAAGATCATAACATAACTTCTTTTCCAAGTAATACAAGGCACTTCTTCCCTTGAACTATTTTAAGTTTCAACTATAATTCTAGTAGGAGATATGAATATGGTCCATCCACCTTCTAAAACGCCAACCAAGATAACGAGGTGAGGTTGGTTCGGTGGTAAACTCTTCACACATGCACTACGATGTTACGGATTCGAGTCCTTCCCTTTTCCAAAAAAATCCCAAAATTTATATAATAGTGTAATACTTCAAAATAATAATAATAAATAAATAAAATGCCAACTAAGATTAGGAAAAATAACGAGGATAACAAAATCAAAAGAGTAATACTATACCCAAATGAAATGATATGACAAGTGAATTGCCATTACCACAGAAATTATAAGATGGTATGGTTAATAAATAAACCACTTGACACATAATTTAGATTGGTTTTTGGGTTGTCTAGCATTATAGAAATCAAAATTGTTATATGGTAAGCAATACATGTAAGCAAAGAGTCACTGCCGGTTGAAAACATCTTCCATTGAGTAGCTTTGGGGTCACGTTTTTTTTAATTTTCTTTCTTTCAAAAAAACGTGAGCCCAATCAACTGGCATTCGTGAATCGTGAGTCAGTCAAAAGGTCAAAGTAAGCCCTCAAAAGTCAAATGAAGCATACTGATCACAAAGGTGGGCCTACAATGTGCCGATGCCCACGACCCAGCATCAACCCGTGATCAACGGGACTAAGATACCAGTCAACAATATTATAACGGAACAATTTCACTAATATCCCTTCTTTTTAGCTAATTTTCATATTTTTTAAGCATCTTTATCATATCATGTTAGCAACTTAAGTCATATTTTTTTTTCAAAATAAAAATCACTTTAATCCTTCTGTTAGTCAAAGGTTAGTCAAACTTAACAGAATTAGGGTTCTTTTGATCTTTTACATAATAACACATGGCAAATAAATTTAATATACAATCAACGGTGGAGATCCAATATCCACTATTGATAGAAGTCCGTATAACGGTGGAGATCCATCTTTGGATAGTGGAGCGACCGCTGGAGATCCCTTGATATATTTCCATCATTGAGGTGACAAAGATCCATCGTCTAGATCTTCATCGTTGGATTGATCGAGATACAATGGCGAAGATCCATTGACTTCATTTCTTTAAAATTATTTTTCATTTTTATTTATTTTAGTAGTTTTTATCCATCGCAACTTTTATCCACTAAAACCGTGTTCATATCATCTTTGAAGTCACCACCTCAATGGCTCAATGGATGGCGGATGATGTCATTAAATAAGAAAAGTCACCACCACATAGACCACATAGTTAATTAAAGCTTAATTGTAACAATATTGTTAAGCACTTTATCTTATTATAATTATAATTATATTAAAGTAGTTTGATCGGCTATATTTGGCAATTTTCCCTTTAATTATATATATATATACATGGGAGAGATCGGGGGGACACAATTTTTAACACAAGAATTAACACAATTTTATAACCATTAGATTATTGAGATGTGGACGGTTAGGATCCATTGAATTTATTTATTTTTCCACTCTCCATATTAATATTTATTTTTATCTCCTCTTTTCTTTGTTAAAGATTCTCTTTCCTAAATTTAGGTGTCGTTTGTTTTTTTCACTTAAAACTTAATAGGTCTAAATCATAATTATTAAGTTGTTTTGTTTGTTTTTTTAAGTGGTCAAACAACTTAAAATAAAAAGGAAAAAATCCTGACTTTTAACTTAATTGTAAATCACTAAATTGCATTAAATGCAATCCAAAATCTTTTCTTCCGATACTATCCTCCATATATAACATATATCCAATTTCATCATTGTTGTATGTATAAATTCGCCAACCTGACACGTCATCAAAAGAGCTAACGAAAGACTGCCACGTCACTCATTGACCGGGTTAAAGGAGGAAGTTTGACAAGTCAGAATGATAAAATAGCTTAAATCAAAAGGAAGTCAAAGATATGGTCGTCGAAGCTAAATACCTACTCGCCGAATATAGAAGTGTGCTCACCAAATATGCAATACCCAGAAAGTAAAGGTACTCGCTGGACCAGCACACTGGGCCTGAACCGACTCGGCAGAAACATAGAAATAAACCCTAAACTTTTAGAAAACCCAGAACAACAAGGAATCATAAAAGGAAAGTAGACCTGATCCGTGACAAGAAAGGATCCTAGTACGAATCAAAGAGGGAAACCTTTCGCCCACACGGCTGAAAACAAAGGGAAACCCTAAGTAAACATGTATAAATAGAACCACCTATCCCATGAGGAAGGGGTTCAAAAATCTAGAGAGAGAAAAGAGAGCAATTGTAAGAGAGATCTAAGCGTGTAACAAGGCAACGAAAACCTCGTATTATTCTTCTGCCCTCAGGGGCGCCGTGGTTTTTTCCCATTCAAGGGTTTTCCACTTAAAACTTGTCTTTTGCATGTGTTCTTAATTTTCTTATTTTATATTAAATTGATATAATTGTTGAGTGCGTAGCAATCCAAATTTCACCGTCAACAATTGGCGCTAGAAGAAGGGGGCTTTGAACAGAAACTTCGAGAGACCCTTGCAAATCAGACAGCATGAACAACGACAGCGACAGAGATGGTAACTCCAGCGGAGATTTAGTTGTTGAACCAACTGCGCCGACGGGAGACAAGGCAGTGACAATCGGGGAACAATCAGCAACAACGCCAGGAACTAGGGCGGCTGATCCGGGATTCTGCAGCACTTCCAAGCTGCATTGGTAAACTTAATCAGCGAAGCCAGAAAAATAGGACTTTCGCTCCCCATAGGGTTAGGAGTTTCATCTCCTTACGAGTTAACCACCCCTGGAATCCATCCACCAGGAAGGCTACGATCAGAAGTTCACATCGTAATTCCCGATACTCAAGCAAGACAATCCACTGAGGAGACTCCCCAGGACCACACTGAGGATTTCGAGGGGAGAAAACAAAGGAAGGGAAAAGGTGTGATGAATGAAGAATCCAGGGAGGAACGAGACCAGGTGCGAACACATGGGGTCAATTCCAGCGACACATATCAATGGAACCGGCGGAGACACCGTTCCATCTCATCTGAAGATAAGAGTCCTCGTCCACGAAGGGAGTTACGATCCAAAAGAGCGAAGCGAAGGAGATCCGAGAGCACTGAAGATCGAAGAAGCCCGGATGAGAGAGGCAATCATGGTAGAATGACAATCAAGAGTAGACTCGATCCAGCAGGAGAACCAACTGGTCAGCGAGATGTCACCCTGCAAGAGCTATCAAGAAAAGTTTCAGCAATGGCGCGAAGGTATGGTCGTAATGTATCTTCGGATGATGAGTCAGATAGCCCATTCATCGAAACTATCACTCGCACCCAATTTCCAGACAGATTTAGAATGCCAACCATTGAGCAGTACAAGGAGAATAGGGATCCGAAGGAGCACGTTCGCCGATTCCGTAACATTATGGCCCAGTACTCATCCAATGATGGGTTGTTATGCCTCACCTTCCCGCAAACATTCGGCGACCTTGCCTCTAGGTGGTTTGGAAGACTTTCTCCCGGAAGCATAAGTAGCTTCTCAAATCTCAGCAAAGCGTTTATAAGGCAATTCATGGGGAGTGTCCAGAGAAGAAAGTCACTCGCTCATCTATCCAATCTGAAACAGGAACGTAACGAGTCGATCAAGAAGTATCTAGCGAGATTTGGGAAGGAGGTTGCTCAAATTGAAGACGCCAGTGATGTAGCTGTGGTCGCTGCATTCACCAATGGGTTACAAAGTGGGCGATTATCCTTTGACCTATGGAGGGAAAGACCAAAAACTTATGAGGAGATGATGGAAATAGCTGGCGACTATGCACTGGCGGAAGAAGAAGAAGAAGAAGAAGAAGTAGCGCAAGGGGGTAACTATGTGCATGGACACAAACCTGACTCAAAACCGGACCACAAGGATGACAAAAAGGTGCAGTCACGTGATCGCCAGAGAGAAGAAAAGGGCCAAAAGGGATATCCAAGAGATGGCAGAGGAAACGCTCGAACAAATAAATTTCGAGGAAGGTACAACCATTACACCCCTTTAACTGGCGATCAGGAGGAGATATTGTCTGTGGTAGAAGACAAGGGACTCGCCAAATACCCTCGGCAGCAATCAGCAAATGCCAGGAGAGATACAACTAAGTACTGCCGATTCCACAAAGATCATGGACACGATACTTTAAAATGTTTTCAATTACGCGATCACATTGAAAGCCTGATCAGAGATGGGCACCTGAAGGACTTTGCCTTGAAAGGGGACAAACACGGTGGTCGCCAGGATAGCCGCCAAGGAAATGAGCAGGACAGGAAGAGTCCAAGGAGGAACAACCCTAACACAACCATAAACACCATTTTCGGCGGACCTCACACTGGGAGGAGCAATCGAGAAAGGATGTCAAAGGTTCGAGAAGTAATGTATGAAGGCAGAAGCATGGAGATCAATTCTGTGCAGAGAAACCCCAAGAAGGGAAGAGAAGGACATGATCCCATAACATTTACAGCAGAAGACTCAGACAGAATTGATGCAAAGCCTAACGATGCAATCGTCGTGGGGGTTCGAATAGCCCATAGGGATGTCCTTCGGGTAATGATTGACAATGGAAGTTCTGCTGATATTTTAAGTGCCAGAGTATATGATGAGTTGCGGCTGGACATGAAAGATCTTGAACCATTCCATGTGCCATTAAAGGGATTCGGTGGCGCAGAAGTTAGGTCGTTAGGAACTGTGGAGCTGCCAGTGAGATTTGGTACAGCACCATGCCGGCGAACAATCCTGTTAGACTTTGTCGTGGTTGACATCTATAATTGGCCGTATAATGCTTTACTTGGCCGACCGTTTCTTAACAAAGCTCGAGCTGTTACTTCTACCCATGCGTTGAAAATAAAATTCCCTACAGAATTTGGTGTCGGAGAATTGAGAGGGTCATAGGAGATGGCTCGCCGCGCCAACCTATCAATCTTCAAAGATAAAGCAGGGATGGAAACCCTGAACATATTCGAGGTAGACAGGGAAGTGCAGGAAGATAATCCGGAAAACTTTGAACTGGACTCAAGGGACAAAACGAGCAGAGAGAAAGAAGAACCAACTGAGTCAGTTATTCTAGATGAAGTGGAACCAGATAAAACAGTAAAAATCGGAGCAAGGCTGACTGAACAAGTTAAGAAAGACGTGACAAACTTGCTGAGAGAGTATAAGGAGATTTTCGCTTGGTGCCACGAAGACATGCCAGGAATTGACAGAAGCGTAATTTCACACAACCTAGCTGTGAATGGAAAATGCAAACCAGTTGTGCAAAAAAGGAGAAGTTTCAACCCAGAAAGAAGTGCAGCGATAAAAGAAGAAGTGTCGAAGTTACTCGCCGCAAGATCAATTAGAGAAGTTAAGTACCCGGAATGGGTGGCGAATGTAGTCTTGGTGAAAAAGAAAAACAATCAATGGAGAATGTGCGTCGACTTCACCGATCTAAACAAGGCTTGCCCCAAGGATAGCTTCTCGCTACCAAGGATTGACCAGTTAGTCGATGCAACAGGTGGACATGAGACGCTAAGCTTCATGGACGCATATTCAGGATATAACCAGATAAAGATGCACAAGCCAGACGAAGAGAAGACAGCGTTCACCACAGATCAGGGGTTGTATTGTTACACAATCATGCCATTCGGCCTGAAGAACGCTGGGGCAACTTACCAGTGCTTGGTCAACAAAATGTTCGCCAAACAAATAGGGAGAAATATGGAAGTCTACGTTGACGACATGCTGACAAAAAGTATCACAGCAGATAGACATACAAATGACCTGAGGGAAACATTCGACGTGCTGGTCAAATATGGGATGAAATTGAATCCAGTAAAGTGTGTATTTGGCGTACCATCTGGGAGGTTTCTCGGATATCAAGTACATCAAAGAGGAATAGAGGTGAACCCTGAAAAAATCCAAACACTAGCAAAAATGGTCTCGCCAAGGACTCTGAAGGACGTCCAAAAACTCACGGGGTGCCTAGCATCGCTGAGCAGATTCATAGCCAAGTCAACAGACAGATGCCTACCATTTTTCAAAGCTTTAAAAAAGGGAAAAGGTATCGAGTGGAATGAGGATTGCGAAAAGGCCTTCCAGGCCTTGAAAGATTACCTTGGACAGGCACCACTGCTATCAAAACCAGAAACGGGAGAAACATTGTACATATACTTGTATACTTGTCCGTCTCTGAAGCAGCCACAAGTTTCGTACTAGTGCGACAGGAAGATGGAATCCAGAAGCCAATATACTACACCAGCAAAGCACTATTACCAGCCGAAACAAGATACTCACCGGCTGAAAAAATGGCACTCGCCCTAATGACAGCAGCAAGGAAGCTAAGACCATATTTCCAGGCTCATAAAATCGGGGTATACACCAACTGCCCACTGAAGTTAATCCTGTAGAAACTAGAAGTATCCAGTCGATTAACAAAGTGGGCGATCGAATTAAGTGAATTCGATGTGGAGTACCTCCCAAGGACAGCAATTAAAGCCCAGGCAGTGGCAGACTTTGTAGCAGAGTTCACCGAACCAAGCATAGAGGTGGCGAGAATGATGGAGGAACAAAGTAAGAAAATATTCAAATGGCAACTCCGCGTTGACGGCTCGTCAAACACGCATGGCAGCGGGGCAGGGGTCGTAGTGTCAACCCCTGAGGGAGATTCAGTCGAATGTGCCTTGCGTTTTGATTTCAAAGCTACCAATAATCAAGCTGAGTACGAGGCACTCATAGCAGGTTTAAAGATTAGCACAGTCCTAGGAGCAGACGAGGTGGAAATTTTTAGCGACTCTCAAGTTGTTGTCAATCAGGTACTAGATGAATACCAGGCGAGAGATGAAAACATGATCACTTACCTGGAATTGGCAAATGAGCTGTTAGAAAGATTTAAAGAGTACAGAATTGTTCATGTCCCTAGAGAAGAAAATGAAAAGGCTGATGCCTTAGCCAAATTGGCATCTGCCACGATCAACATCTAGCCCAACAATATCTCTATGATCCGCCTATTGCAACCGAGTATAGTTAAAACAAAGGAAGTTGGGGCAGTCTTTGGCGAAGGGAACAGCTGGATCACACCAATTAAAGAATATCTCGTCAATGATGTACTTGAATCTCCCACAGACGAATGGCCAAACTGAAGCAGTGAACAAGATCATAAAGCACAACCTGAAAGCTAAATTGGCAACCAAAAAGGGCAGCTGGGCGGATAAATTACCACAAGTGCTCTGGGCATATCGAACCACAGAGAGGGGTTCAATAGGCGAAACCCCATATTCCATGGCTTATGGAGCTGAAGCTGTTATTCCCGTGGAAACATCATTCTCTTCACCAAGGGTACAACTCTTTCAGCCAGAAATCAACATTGATATGCTAAAGTGCGGCCTAGATGAGTTAGAAGAAAGAAGAGAGTGCGCACAAATAAGGAATACTGCGTATCAACAGAGGGTAGCCAGATATTACAACTCGCATGTGCGTGAAAGGAGGTTCACGCTTGGTGACTTAGTACTGAAGAGGGTGAATCCAGGAACAAGAGACAAAGCTGCAGGATCACTCGCAGACAAATGGGAAGGGCCTTATCAAATTACAAGAATAGCTGGCCACGGGGCATATCGTATCACTCGAGAAGGCTTTGGCGAACTACCCCGCCCATGCAATGCACAGTACTTGAAGATATATTTTCCCTAAACTCTTGGGAAAAATTGCTGTGTTTTTTAACCTTTTTTATTATGTCTTAGAGCAGTTTTTCCGTTTTAGCATTTTTTCTTTATGACTATGTTAACAAAGTTGCAGGAAATATTCAATAAAAGAGTAATTTATTACTAAAAATTCGTAATCACACTCGCCAGTCACAAAGGATATTCGCCATCGTATATCAACTCCATCACATAAAGACGAGTTTCATACTCACAGCAATGATAATCGGCGAGAAACAAAAACCCGAGTTGCAAAAAGCGGCGATCGCCATTACGGGAAAATATAAACCCTAGAAGCCAGAAAGCCAGCTGAGCAAAGACAAAACATGTTAAAAACTAGGTGTATGGTTGGATACGTCCTGACAAATACTAAGTACGCCAAAATACAGCAATGGCAGCTGAATATAGCTATAAAATACGCTAAAAACTTGGCATATGGTCGGATACGTCCTGACGAATACCAAGTAAGCCGAAAACTCAGCAATGGCAGCTGAATAAAAGCAAAAAATATGCTAAAATATAACTTGGTGAAAAACTAAGCAAAAGCCAAAAACTCAGCAAAGGCAGCTGAACAAAGAAAAGTATATATTCATAACTTTGTATCATTTACAAATGAATAGACAAAAAATAAATTTACAGTCTTTAACAACAGAAGAATCCAAAAAAAATCAACCAGCTGCAGGAGGGCCCTCGCTATCTTCCTCATCTTCAATCTCCTCATCCGAAGGCCAGATGACCGCCTCATCCTCCGTTGGCATGAAAGGCTCATAATCCCTCCCAGCAATGGGACCCAAGTCAGGCTCAGCACCAGAGCTAGAAAAACTGCCCTTCTAACCTGAGTAGTAAGTATTAAAGGCACGCTTGCTGGGGATCTCTAGATGCATGGGATGAGGTTCAGTCCTGTTGTAACAGTAGTGGGCTTTCCATCGTCTCATTTGATCTTTAATCGAGTCCACGCCGTTGGCCATATGCTGCTGGAGGGATCTGTCGAAGCGCTTCAGAGCTTTCTCGTTGGAATGATCCTTCATGGCAAAGAATTTCTTCGCCTGCCTCATGCCTTTCTCAAATTCGCGCAACAAAAGCGCATCATAGGCAGGGGATCTCTTGAAGCGATCAACTGACTCAGCCTCCAGCACGGCTTTCAAGTTTTCGAAGATAAGGTCACGGGAAGATAGCTGGTTGCGTAAATCTGCCGCCTCTTGCTCAGCCTTCTCCTTAGCCTTCTCCTTAGCCTCCTCAGCTACCCGCTCGGCCTCCAAACGTGCTGCGAAGGACTCTTGACTCGAAGATAGAAGCTCCTTCAACGAGCGAATTTCCTCTTCAGCAGCAGAAAGTTTTTCTTCAGCGGCCAGCCGAGTAGACAGATGACCATCCGAGGATTCTCTGAGCTGAGCGAGCTGTTGAGCATGGGATTCTTCAGCTGAGAGCTTCTCAGCTGCCAAAACAGAAGCCTGCTCGCGCAAGCGTTTAATCTCACGAGAAGCTCTGATCCCAAACTTGTAAGTCTCACCCATCTCAGACATCATCTGAGGAAAAAGACAGCCAAAGTTAGAAAAAATATGGAAAAATAATAATACATAGAGATTTGCGGCGAAGAACTTACCAAGGAGTGGCAGTTGAAGAAAAACTCCATCTTCCTGTTACAAGACTTGTTTTTAACATGCCCCCAGCCCTCGCCGATGTATATATCATTATTAGCCAAGTGGGAGCATATCTTAGTAGCCGAAAAATCAAAAAGGGACACGTTCCCTTCATCGGCTTCAACCGGTCTGGTAGGAGGAACTTCGTGGGCCAAGCCCGAACCAGAAGCAGAGGTCCCAGCCTGATTTGACGGGCCTGGCCGATCAGTCGACTCAGATTGGCCAGATGGCCTAGGTTGATCTGAGACACTCGGCTCGCCCATAACCACTGCAGGAGAAACTGGTCGGGGAGAAGTAGAAGCGGGGAGAGTCTGTTCATTAAACCCCTCAGAGGGAGGCGCCGCTACATTCTCTGCTTCAGCAGGCCCCTCATGAACAGCCGTTTGGGTAGAAGGGGTCTCAGCGACAGCTGGCTCCTCAGCGTCCTCCTCTTCGGAAGAAACAACGAACTGCACCACCCGTGAAGCCCGCTTGGGAGGTCGAGCAGAGTGATCAAATGCGCTCTCAGCAGGACGTTTATTCCTAGCTCTGGGGGCCAGGTCACTCGCAGGATCGAGAGGAGTCTCAGGAACATCCGCGACAAAAATAGGGATGTCACTGACCCCCCCTGAAACCCCAACCTTCTCCTTACCCTTACGACTAGAGGTGGTCGCAGCCGGGGTAGTCGCAGCAGTAGCAGTAGCAGTAGCAGTAGCAGTAGCAGTAGCAGGGGTAGTCGCAGCAGCAGCAACAGGAACAGACGCAGCAGCCTCTACACGCATAGGGGGTTGCCCCGATTCAACCCCTCCCCCAGTAATGTCACCAGCATCCTCGCCATCAGAAGGTTCATCACCGTCCGGGCCAGCAATTCCCTCCTTGGCCAAACCAGCAGCATGCCTCTTGCTGGCAGCCTCGGAATTCTTCACCGCATGGGCTTACAAGTCGTAAACGGTGTCAAAGTCACACACTGCAAGAAAAATAAACAAAGTGTCAATCAACAGAACCAAACGAAACAGTAAAACAAATAATGGACAAAGACTTACAGCGAGGAAGCCTGGCATGTAGGCGTGTGAAAATCCCCTCAGAAATCATTTTTTCCTCATCCAAGAGGAAGGACCTGTCCCTTGAGCTCAAAGGGAGGACAGCTGCCGCGGCGAGGCGAGAGACCTCTCTGTCTAGTAAAACAGGGGTCGCCTTCGACCAGGCTTCAGGTGATGTAAAGTGCCTGGGAACCTTCTTCGCCGAGAGATTGCGACGACTGCTGGCAGGTACATCATGGCCCCACTCGCCGCCAACAAAAAACTAGCTATTCTTCCATCTCTTGTTCGAAGTGGGAAAGCCCCAGATGAACCCCTTTTTCTTTTCATCGCCGGATATTTCTACTTGACCGGGGTTCGCCACGCCCTCAGGGATCCAGTTCTCCACGGGCGAAGAAAGAAGGAAATACGTGCCACCATTTCCCGCTTGCCTTAGCGTGTAAAAGTGGCGGATCTCGCGAGAAGTAGGGGGCCCATAACCCTTCAACTTCCACATGAGGCATAGGCACATCAATATTCTGTAGCTATTTGGGGCGAGCTGTGCAGGCGCAATTTGAGCCTCCGCCAAGAATCTGGCAATGAAAGGCTGAAGAGGGAGAGTTACCCCACAACTGTGCATAACCCCGTAAATGGCGACTGTATTTTCGGGAGGATTCCACACAGCCCGGTCACCAGGTAACATAAGAGTCACCGAGTCTGAAAGGTCGAAACAACTTTTATATTTGCGAAGCTCATCCTCGCCGACCACATTAACTTCCGTGTCAAAGGAACACGGGCGACTCGGTGAAAAATGCAGCACATCCCTCTGATGATCTTCAACGTCAGAATCAACCGTCGTCTGCGCATCTAGCAAGGATTCACGAGAAGCCTAGGGGCGCGTCGTTTACTGCCGCCTGGATTGGAAGATCTCGGCATATTGGGAGAACCACTGTTGGAAGATGGAGGAAAGAGGTTAGGAATAAAGTTATCTTCAGAAGATGGAATATAAACAGAAACCGGGACCGGAGAATCCGGACGAAAATTACGAATCAAGGATTCAATCTTGTCTGCAGTACTTTTATCACCAAGCTCCATGGCTTGCATCATCCGATTAAAAAGATAAGAACGTAAGGAAGGGTCCATGGGAACTCACCAGAAAGCCCTAGATTCGCGAAAATGTGCGAAAGAGTCGGAGACGCAGAGAAGCAAGAGAAGTCGAATCCGGTGAACCGTCCGGCAATAAGAGGCACAGGGAAAGGACTGTAGTTAGTTCTCGAAAAAATAAGGAAGACAGAAGCAAAAGATCAAACCGTTCTTTTCTGCTCTGATGAAACACGATGAAGAAAGCAAAGTGATAGAGAAGAAACGATCGGGACTTAAAAAAAGGGAACTTCGAAATTCAAAAAAGAAAAAAAAAACAATCAAGTACAATGATACGCAATTAATGAGAATGACGGCCATAGTTACCAAACCGCAACAGTCACCACCAAATAAATGACATGTGGCATCTTGGGGATAACCAAGCCGTCAGAATGTCCCTTCACCTGTCAAGCAAGTGGAAGCGCCAGAAGTTATGTGGTTTAAATTGAAAGCGTGCACCGGAAGAATCAATTAATAAATACAGCGCGTGGTTAAAAGGAAAGAAGGAGTTATTGCAAAGTGTGTTGAAATCTTATAAACATAAATATAAATACTACTCGCAGAGGCAAACGAAGTGGGAAGAACAAGTCATTCGCCCAGCTCGAAGTATTTATGGGGGTATTGTTGTATGTATAAATTCGCCAACCTGACACATCATCAAAAGAGCTAACGAAAGACTGCCACGTCACTCATTGACCGGGTTAAAGGAGGAAGTTTGACAAGTCAGAATGATAGAATAGCTTAAACCAAAAGGAAGTCAAAGATATGGTCGCCGAAGCTAAATACCTACTCGCCGAATATGCAATACCCAGAAAGTAAAGGTACTCGCTGGACCAGCACACCGGGCCTGAACCGACTCGGCAGAAACACAGAAATAAACCATAAACTTTTAGAAGACCCAGAACAACAAGAAATCATAAAAAGGAAAGTAGACCTGATCCGTGACAAGAAAGGATCCTAGTACGAATCAAAGAGGGAAACCTTTCACCCACACGGCTGAAAACAAGGGGAAACCCTAAGTAAACATGTATAAATAGAACCACCTATCCCATGAGGAAGGGGTTCAGAAATCTAGAGAGAGAAAAGAGAGCAATTGTAAGAGAGATCTAAGCGTGTAACAAGGCAACGAAAACCTCGTATTATTCTTCTGCCCTCAGGGGCGCCGTGGTTTTTTCCCATTCAAGGGTTTTCCACGTAAAACTTGTCTTTTGCATGTGTTCTTAATTTTCTTATTTTATATTAAATTGATATAATTGTTGAGTGCGTGGCAATCCAAATTTCACCGTCAACAATCATAATTATATATTGTATAGAAATCTTTGTTTTAATATATTGTTTATTTTAAATAGCTTTAAAAATAAAAAAGAACCCTAATCACTTCTCATATTAGTGTTTAATATCAATACTTTATTATGATATTAGGGTGATGTATTTATATATTATTTTTTTAGAGTGTTTTGTGTGAGTTTTCCTGCTGCCTCTTTTATTTTTTGAAAGAAAAAAAAAAAAACTTTTCTTTTCTTAGTAAAAATAAAGTTCATTTGTAATCGAAGAAGAAGATCATGATCATATGTGTTCATATATAATTATTATTTTTAGATTGTTTTTATTCTATATTATATGTATAATTGTTTAACATGGGTATAGATGCAAAATTACTTCTTTTCAGACAATTTTATGTTTAAAAAACAAAAATGTTGACAGTACATTTAGATGTGAGAAAAAAAAAAAAAAACAAACATGTCATTCAGATTCAGGTTTCAGTCACTATTCAGTTTTCAGTAAAATTCAGGACTACTCAGTCTTCAGAGAAAAAAACAAACGACCCCTAACTATTTTCTCTTCCAAACATTTTTTTTTTTTTCCTCATCTCTTATGTCTTTCTCTCTTCTGGTTTTTTTTTTTTTTTTTTCATTCATAATTCTTTACAAAAAATATTAAACAAAAACAAAATTGGCAAATTAGTTGTCGATCAACAGGACACATGAACAAAAAATATACAAAAAAAAAAAAAACCGAAATTATTGGAATAAAACCAAAACAGTTGCAGTACAGCATACAAAACAGAAAATATAATATTAATAATTCAAAAAATTACAAAAAATTATAAGCAACTAAATCATAATTCATGGATACAAGGATTTGTCAGTGTCATGTATATATTATATATATTGAAATATTATCAGTGTCATAATTATTTGGTTGCTTATAATTTTTTTGTTTTGTATTTTTTCAATTATTATATTTTTTTGTTTTGTATTGTACTGCTATCTTTTTTATTAGATTCCAACTCTTGCAGCCTTTTTATAGGTTTTAATTTTATTTTATATAATTTGAGCCCTTATCTTATCCTAATTCCTAACACACAGCAGTACAAATAACAAATCACCTCCAACTTCTAAAGACAAAAACTGATATCATTATTAATTACATCAAGTCATCAACAATTCATCATCCTCTCTTTCGGTCACACACCCAATTATCAAGTATTTTTTTTCTAATTAACAAGTTAGGTATTTTAAGGGTAGGACTTATTATATCCCTCTATTTAGGTGTATTTTTGTTTTCCAATTAATAAAATTTTCTATAACAACCGAAGTTCATTTTATATATATTTTTAATATATATATAGTTTTGTGAAAGATAGAAAATTGGTCTTGGTAAACAACTAAAGAAGCATGGGTACAATTCAACATGTTCAGTAAAAGTTGTTGCATCAAATGTGAATGCCATTCTTTTTTCCTGTTTAGAGAAAAATTATTTACCAAACCCAACCTAAACGTTATGTGAATTTTTCTATACTTGCTACGCCACAAGAAGGTGGAAGACATACGTGGATTCTCCACCAAACAAAGGCTTGTGGGTTGTTGAGGTTAGAGATAAATACCTAATAGTGGACTTTCCACTAATCACTCAGTGGCAGTGCTATACACACTGGATAGCAACATACACATGGCTCCATTTTTCTTTTATATTAAGATAGACAGCTTCATGTGAACTCTTTTGCATGTCTTGATTACAATTGACTCTGATAAATCTACTTTTCTCCAGGACCATAACATAACCCATGTCCCCTAAGCATCAATGCCCATCTTCCTTGTCAATTCACATCTCCACCTCCACAAGCCAAAATTGCAAATTGACAGTGACCCTGTTATCCTACATACAAGTCAAGAAAGATGAGCATACATGACATCTTTGCTTACAAGTCAAGCAAATTATATGGTCTAGACAAAAACCAATTCGGTCCGGTTTTTGGCCGAACCGGAAACTTATCAATTCCTACTATATTCAATCGAAATTAATACATATAACTGAATCAAAGATAATCTTTGTCCCACCCCTAATTACTGGTATGAAATAAAATTCATTTGATTAGGTTATTGGAAAGTTTTTACTTGTTTGGGAGGATTTACTTGTTCTATTAATGTGATTCTTTGCAAATTTGACAACCATTTTGAAGCCCCAAGATTATGTAGGTTCCAGTCATTTTCTATGTCACTACTGAAATTTAAATGAGTGATTGTGATGTTATGGTGGCTAATACTCACCATTATCAACCAATCCAGACTTGTACAACATTGGGAATTTTATTGAACAACAAACTAAAATTCATAAAAACCTAATGATTCTGTGACTCCTTCATTGCCCAATTGGTAGAAATGAAGAAATGGGGATCTACAGTTACAAAAGGATTTCAAAATTCCTCAGTCATCTGTCAAAATGTAACAATCTGCAAACAATATACACAGAATCTTTTTTATTAAGATATAAATTTATTGTAATCAAGACGAGGATGAAATCCATTCATCTCCTTGAATAAAATTCTCCACTGAATATACATTAACATGATCTGCAGGAATCTGGCTACTCCATGAAACTCTCTTAGACGTATCAGATCTGGGTCCTGAATTCCCAAATTCTCCATAGTAGAGTGTTTTCAAAGCCTGATCACCACTCCAAGGCAGCCAGCCCTCTGGACTTATGAGAATTTCCAGAATAGAATTCACGAAAACAGTCCTCGAGTAATCCTTCCATGGCCGTCCCAAGTAATTCCTGTGCACCTTTGGGTTTTCGTTATAGTACTTCATGTACTCCTCAGTGCCGTTGATCACACAGTTGTGAAAAACGTAACCTGTTGCCTGAGAAGGGTCTGTTCTTCCATGAGCTGTGACGGCATTCTGCTCACCATGTTCTGGCTTTAATTGCCTGGGAGCGATTAAGATGTCGCAGTCTTGGAAAATTGCAGCAGAATTTCCAAAAATGAAGTCAACATTGCCCTGGATGCGGCACTTTTTGTAGAATTGGCGGAGGGACTTAGCATACAGAGTGTCTTGATTTCCTAAGAATTCACAGTCCTCAATTACAGATAGATCGCTATCCGATCTGAAAGCTACTGCTTGGTGAGCGTCAGGACCTGCTGTGTTCTTGAATGTGAGACCTGAAGCCATAAACCCATCTCCAAGAACTCCTGCAGTGGTAAAAAAGACCAATATATTGATTAGAAAGGCACATTTGCACAAATTCCCTTTTCCTTGAAGAATGGAAATCATTCACATTGCTCAATTATTTGTAATTAGTTCCAAAATAGATAACATTACCAAGGCAGCTAGTAGAAGTTCAATCATGAAATAAATTAGAGACTAATTAAACAATCAAAGATGAACAACCCAAAACTACACGGAGCATCTACAAATAGCCGGAAACATTTCATGATTTGGCATTTCAACCCATGTATTTTTTTTAAATACCAATGGGATGCAGCTACTCGATTCGAGACATTATCAGACTGAATCATGGGCGACTGTAACCTAAACATCGTTAGGCTGAATCAGCACTCTTTACTGCTCAGCTTCGTTGGTCGGGTATCAAATACAAATGACAAATCAACTAATGTCTACACTCTACGGTCTACATGCCCCCACCAAAGGTAGAGTACAAGCAACAATAAGATAGGATTAACAAAACATTCTCGTGAGTCATGATGCTACGATACAACTTCTCATAACGTTAAAATTGATGTCTTTGGATTTTAGTATTTGTAACTTACCAACAGTAGCAGACTCGTAGGTGGTCATCCCAAGCTGGCCCACATTCAAAGATCCCGTTATAACTGTTTTACCGATTCCGTCACCTAAAAACACCACGTTCTTCTTCTCAAACGGAACCCTAACTGTCTCCTCGTAAACGCCTTCCTTAATACCAATCACGAACTTACTCGAACTCGCGCTGTTCGGTGCCGCATTCACGGCGTCTTGAACCGTCTTGTAACTGCAGCTCCCGTCTTTACAAACCGTAACGTCCTCCTTCAAATTAGCCGGCAACCCGCCGTTAAAACCCGAAAACCCTCCACCGCCGCCCGACCCGACCTTCTCCCAGAACCCGTCACGCTCGGTCTTAGGCGGCTTCCACGTGTCGAAATCAGAACCGTAGTTTTCGTACGATGACATCATGCTCAACGCGTTGCTCGTCAACCCCATAAGTGAATTCAAAAACGTCATCGTATCGCCAACCAACTTGGTGCCGTTAACGTACTTCAAACCGCTCCAGCAATCGTACTGGTACGCGAGGGCCGCGCTGAACCAAGCGCGTGCGTCCTTGATCTTGCCATGTGGCAGCGCGTCGGCCGCCGATTGTGTCCTGTACTCCGAATAATCAAGGACCTGTAAACAAATATTAGCGGCAGTCGTACGGTTCTTGTTCCCGGAGGAGGAGTCTCTAATCGAAACCACCATCTTCTTCGCAGTCACGAGGTTCTCGGCGGAGACCGAAATCGCCGCCTCGAGGACTTGAGTCGGAGTCGGATTCTCAGGGACGCGTTTGGAGAGAGAATTCTGGCAGGTGTCAGGGTAGCGCGTGGCCTTACATGCGACGCTGACCTGGGCGACGGCGGCCGGGAAGGAGGGCGGAGACGGCAGAATAGACGGCGGAGGAGGGTGTGCAGGATTGTTTTTGGAATGGCGGGAGGCGGAGGAGACGGAGAAGAGAATTAGAAGAGAGACGAGAGAGATGACGATGAGAGAGGCCATGGTTATGAGGATGATCTTGGCTGTTGAGCAACTCCGTGATTGTTTTTGGTGGTTGCTGTTGTTGTAATGTAGAATTGGTGCTGTTGATTTCGGACTTGCCATTTTACTGGGTCCGCGTGTTTGGTATTTATAATCGGTTGATCCGCTGTTTTCGTTATTTGTTTTTTTTTTCCGGTTCATCCGCTGTTTTCGTTATTTGTTTTTTTTTTTCCGGTTTTTTTTGTTTGTTTTCGATTGAAAAAAGTTTCACGAGAAAAGTCACGGGCGGTTTTTGAAATGAATATTCGATTGGCGTGGAATTATAATTGATTTTCAAATTCCTTTCACAATCCAAACCAATTCTCAACCAAATTAACTTTTAAATAATTGAGAATGGAGAATGCAGAATGGAGACAAATCTGGTTTTGGACTTTCTGAAACCGTGATCGGGGTAAAATTGTCATTTCAAGTTTTGTTTCAGGGACCTGTGGTGGTTGGAGACGATACTGTTGTCTCGTGACTCGTGTCGTGTCTTGTCGGTGAAACTGAAATGTTAAATTGGAAATGGAGAATTAAAATATTTTTAGATAAACAAATTTATGTTGTGTTAACCGTAAATACTATATTATTGTATTATTTAGATTTTTTTTTTTTTTTTTTTTTGTTTAAGTATTACAAGTTACAACAATTTACTATAAGACTATCAGAATCTATCAAGATAAGACAATATATATACGTCCATGGGCAGAGCTCCTCATGGGCTTGACTGGGCTACAGCCCAGCCAAGCTTTGGGGAAAAAAAAAAATTATATATGTCCAAAATTTTAAAAAAGTTAAAATGCATTGATTTTGTTTATGATTTTTTTCTGAAAAAATTAAACCAAATATTTGATTTAGTAATAAAAGTGAGTAATATTTAATATTGATGATATATATTCAATATATAAATTTCAAAATAACTTTTTATTAGAGAAATGAATGTTTACCACCGTCCAATATTTGTAGGTAGTAAAGAGAGCTCATTCAATTTTATAATGTTTCCCATTTCTTTTTTAATTTTTTCTATGTTTCTCATTTTTTAAATAGTTTAGCTTTAAAAAATTAGATTAAATAGTCCACAAACTCCAAAAATTTTGAATTTGTTTTCTATAATTTTATTTCACTTTTCTGTAATTTTATTCATTAATTAATTTCAATATTTCATGATGGTGTCGGTGATTTGGACATAAAATGGTTTTCATGTGAGAATTTTTATTTCTTTTAAATTTTGTAATGAAATGGATTCTATTTTGTAAATATAATTTGAATTTTTGTTCAGACACTAACAATTTTTTTTTTTTTTTTTTTTTTTTGTGTGTCTCATTATGATGCTCAAAGTTAAACAAAGTCGGAAAAAATAGTTACAGTGCTCGAAATAATTTCAAATTTTGTTTACAAGAAAATTTTATTGAACCTATCAATCGTAAAAAATTACAAAAAATTAATATATATATATATATATATATATATATAATTATTTAGATAAACTTTTGATCAAATAAGAAAAATTAATTAGCTCAGTCTGCGAAAATTCTCTGGCTACGCCTCTGTATACATCCAGAGAAAACTCTCCACACATATTTAGATACACTATCATTTTTATTAAGAGATGAGGTGCTCTTATTATTTAGAATCTTTATTTTAATATAGTTATGGAATTCGTATTATTTTTTAGGATGTTTTTAATAAAATTTTTAATTTGGGTATTGTTTTTACAAATTTACTATATTTAAATCTTAAGAGAGATTGGGGATTTTAAAAAGATGAAAAATCATCTTAAGGAAGATTGAGAAAATAATCATGAAATGGTTACCGGCAATCTAATCCATCAAAAAAAAAAAAAGTTTGGAATTCTAAATTAAATAGGAGGATCACATATTTTTAGAAAAAAAAATTAAATTTAGATTCCAGATTTATGTCATGTGTTACCTGTAAGGCTGTAAATGCTATATTATTGCATTATTAGAATCTTTATTTTAATATATTTTTTGGAATGTATATTTTTTTTTTAGGATGTTTTTAATAAATTTTTTAATTTGGGTATTGTTTTTACAAATTTACTATATTTAAATCTTAAGAGAGACTGGATTTCAAAAAATGAAAAATCATTAAGGGAGATTGAGAAAATAATGATGAAATGGCTATCTAAGTTTGGAAATCTAAATTAGATAATTTGGTAAGGTTATTAAATAGTTAATTTAGTAAAGTTGTTAGATTAGATAGATTCACAAATTGATAGTTTCTCTATTTGGTGTCCATGAGATTGATTACCATTCTTTAGGGATCTGGTTTCTTTTATTATTTTTAGAGGTAATTTCACTAAAGTCCCTAATTTTTGGTGAAATATCACTTATTTAAATGTCTTTGCCATATTAGTAATTTAAGTCTCTTGTTTTTCCAAAATACATCACTTTAGTCTATTTGACCAAAATACTAATGGTCAACTCTAACTATATATATAAAAGTACAATTTTACCCTTGTTAAAATGACTTATTGAGTTTTAAAATAATAATATCAAATGGTTTATAAAAATAAATTAACAACAAAGTTTTATTTTCTAAAAAAAAAACTAAAAATATAATAATTTTAAAAACAGGAAAAAAAAACCGATGGATTATGAAAAATATATAGTTAAAATAAATATTAAATTGAAAGTATATTCATAAAAAAAATTTTAAAAAAGGATTTCAAAAAATAAAAATAAAAGTTTTTTTTTATTATTTTTAAAAATGTTAATGGATCTCCACCATTGGATCGATCCAAATCCAACGGTGGAGATCCATGTAATTAAAAAATAAATAAATAAATAAATAAAATAAAATAAATAAAAAACTTTCTTTTTATTTTTTGAAATACTTCTATTTTTTTTTTTGAAATTATTTTCAAGTTATTATTTATTTTAACTTTATATTTTCCATAATCCATAAATTTTTTTTTCTTGTTTTATAAATTTTTTTTTTGTTAATTTTTTTTTTATAAATCATTTTAATATTATTTATTTTTGAAACTCAATAAATCATTTTAATAAGGGTATAATTGTACTTTTATACGTATAGTTAGAGTTGACTGTTATTATTTTATCAAATTGACTAAAGTGATGTATTTTAAAAAAATAAGGGACTTAAGTTGCTAATATGACAAAAACATTTAAATAAGTGTCATTTCACTAAAATGTAGTGACTTTAGTGAAATTATCCCTTATTTTTATTATATTGATGATTATTATTATTATTATTATGATTAGTGAGGTGTATTCAATCTAGATTTGTAAAGATTCCATTAAAATCCAAATAAATCCATTAAAAAAAAAATAGGTGTATTCAATTCAGACTTTTAAAAAACTTTAATAAATCCAGGTGTATTTTAAACGTGATTTTTTTTTTTGAAAACAAACGGAATATATAAACGAGAGAAAAGGGTTACAAATGAGGGGCACAATCACCCAACACAGTCCGATAAATAGCAGGAGGGCACTCCTCCAACCAATAACGAACATCGACAAAGGAAAGACTAAGCTTTGCCAAACTATGAGCAGCTATGTTAGCTGATCTAGGAATAAAGACTACATGACAGCCAGAAAAACAATTCAGAAGAAACCGAATATCCTTAATAATCAAGCCAATCTCCGAGAGGGGGATACTATTAGAATTGATGAGGTTAACCACCACCTGAGCATCAGACTCCACCCAACAAGGCATCAAACCTGAATCATGCGCAAACCGCAAACCATAAAGGATGCCAAGAGCTTCAGCAACAATAGGCGAATATCCTGAAAATAATGGCTGGGCACAAGCACCCATCACAAGCCCGTTATGATTTCGAATGATAATGCCAAGTCCCACCTGATCACCATTCACACCCAGAGCTGCATCAGTATTCAACTTATAAGAGCCACAATCAGGCGGCCTCCAACCTACAGCAACAGGGGCCCCCACCCCACGCAGAGCCCCACACACCTCATTTGCACGCCGAAAATCTGATTGAAAATTCTGAGCCCAACCAACAACATCCGTAGCATTCAATGGCACATCATTATGAATATGGCTGTTACGACGAAACCAAATGCGCCAAAGGACTAAGCATAACAACTCCAACTCCTCTTGGACAAGCACAACCTTGAGAGAGAGCATGAAATCAAGGAACTCCCCATTATCAGGATATTTAGCACCCTTCATAAACAAGCAATCAGTCCGGACAGCCTTCAACGTCGGACAGCACCATAGAGCGTGCATCGTCGATTCCGGCCTTCTACCACAAAGAGGACATAGGACCTCAGACGGGACTCTCCGTCGGACCAGACTTACCTTCGTTGGAAGCCAATTCCTACAGGCTCTCCAAACGAACAGCTTAACTTTCGAAGGGATCTTCAGCCTCCATAAAAATTTCCACCAACCTTCAGAGGAACCTAAGCCCGAGGAACTCGGATTCAGGACAACACCACATCCCACGTGGTATCCACTCCTAACCGAGAAAACCCCCAGCTTGTCATAGTGCCACATAAGGGAATCATCATGCTGTGCCGACGACCATGGAAGGCTTAAGATCAGATCGGCATCCTTCTTTAGGAAAGACTCACGAACCAAGTCTGCATTCCAAGCACCAGAGGGAAGCTTCAAAGAAGAAACCATAGCATTGGACCCCAACACAGGAGGAGAAAAAACTCTAAAATTCAAAGGCCTTGGCAGCCAGCGATCATTATAAATAGAAACCTGATGCCCATTGCCAACATGCCACCTGGTACCAACCTCCAGTAGCTCCCTACCCCAAATGAGACTCTTCCAAAGAAAAGAATTAGACCCATGGCACTCCGCCTGCATCAAAGAAACATCTGGAAAATAAAGAGATTTCAGAACTTTCGCAGCTAGAGTGTCAGGCTGACACAGAACCCTCCACACCTGCTTAGCCAACAGAGATTTATTAAAAATTGCAAGATCCTTAAATCCAAGACCCCCCACATCCTTACCACGACACAGAGTCAACCAAGAACACCAGTGGATCTTCTTTTTATCATCATTGGAACCCCACCAAAACCGGGCACATAACCTGTGTATCTCATTTATCAGACTTTGGGGAAGCCGAAAAAGGGACATCGTATAAGTCGGAATTGCTTGGACAACCGCTTTTAATAGAACCTCCTTTCCTCCAACAGAAAAAAGCTTATGCTGCCACCCTTTAACCTTCTCCCACACGCGGTCGCGAATATTAGCAAAGAGCAACCTTTTATTTCGGCTAGCAAAACTCGGTAGACCCAAATAGCACTCATGACAAGCCACAAGCTGCACACCCAACATTCTAGCAAGGCTCTCCGCACAATTCCTAGAGACCTTAGAACTAACACACATAGCGGACTTCTGAAAATTCACCAATTGACCCGAAGCAACAGCATAAGAGTTCAGCACACTCCCAATGGCCCGACAATCCCTAACAGAAGCACGAGTGAAAATCATACTGTCGTCTGCGAAAAACAAATGCGAAATTTTAGGTCCCCCCCTATTACACCGAAAACCCATAAGGTCCCCCTTCCTCTCTTCATTGAAAAACAACCGAGAAAGACCCTCAGCACATATTAAGAAAAGGTAAGGGGACAACGGATCCCCCTGACGAAGGCCTCTGGTAGGCTTAACAGACCCGCAAACAGCCCCGTTCACAATAAATGAGAAGGAGACAGAAGAGACACACCGCATAATCCGTTCAACCCATGCCGCCGAGAAACCTAGACGCCGCATCATCCCCGACAAAAACGACCACTCCACCCTATCATAGGCTTTAGCCATATCCAACTTTAGTGCCATCGCACCTACCTTCCCCTTTTTCCGAGTCCTCAAAGCATGCATACATTCGAATCCCACTATAGCATTATCGGCTATTTGACGACCCGGAACGAATGCACTCTGAGTTTCAGATATCACTTCATCCAGAGCCCCACGAAACCTATTTGAGATAGTTTTTGCCACAATTTTGTACAGGACATTACATAGGCTAATAGGACGGAAATCCCCCATACGCTCAGGCCTCCTAACTTTCGGAATCAAAGTAATAAGTGTGCCATTAACATCCTCAAGGCTTTGGCCATCATTAAGCACACCCAGGCAGGCACTTGTCACCCTATCGCCAACATCCGGCCAATACCTCTGGTAAAAAAGAGCAGGCAAACCATCAGGACCTGGTGCTTTCGTAGGATACATGTCAAAAACAGCCCGACGCACCTCCTCCTTAGAAAAATTACTGTCAAGAAAAGCACACGTACCAGGAGACAACGAGGGATGGACCCAACGAAGGACCCTCTCAAGATCACACTGAGTAGGATTACTAGAAGTGAAAAGATCACTAAAATAAGTTTCCACCACACGGCACATACCAACTGGGTCATCCACCCACCTCGAATCAGAATCAAAAATACCTTTAATTGAATTTCTAGCACGGCGACTCGACGCTTTATAATGAAAATACTTGCTGTTTCTATCACCATTACGTAGCCAACATTCCCTAGATCTTTGTCTCCACAAAACCTCCTCTTGGTCGAGTAAGCCATCAAGCTCACTTTCAATTTTTCGAATGTGGCCCCAAGCCCCCGGATGGATGTTTGTAGTGGCCACTCGCAGCTCATCTTGCTTTTGACGAATACCCGACTTAAGCACTCCTCTATGTCGGCCATACCAAACACCCAAAGCTTCCGCACACCTACGATTACCGTCCATTACCTCCACCATCCTTGGACGTTGATTAGCACCAAACCAACAACTCTTCACAATATTAAGACACTCATCTCGATCCACCCAAGCCTCCTCAAAATGGAACCGACGTAGCTTTCGGCCATGTTGGATAGCAGGAGAAATAGTACAACCACTGATTGTGAGGAGGATCGGCCTATGGTCAGACTTCCAAAACTCTAAGTGACTAACAGATGAACCTGGAAACATATCCTTCCACTGAAAGTTACAAAGGCAGCGATCCAATCTTTCCTGAACAAGCTCAGTTCCCGCTCTTTTATTACACCATGTAAACGCAGGACCCGAAAACCCCAAATCATCAAGCCCACAGTCATCCAGCACCGACCGAAAGTTATTAATAAGAGACTGTTGCCTTTGCAAACCGCCAGATTTTTCAGACTCATGAAGAATCTCATTGAAGTCACCAACGCAAACCCAAGGGAACGAATACATACTATGAAGTCTCCGGAGCAATGTCCAAGCGTGGGCTCTCATATTTGCCTCCGGGTGGCCGTAGAACCCCGTTAATCTCCAAACAGAATTCCGCTGAGACTCCACTCTAACATCAATATGATAAAAGGAATAAGAAAGCAAATGAATATCCACATCAGAGGACCAGAAAAGACAGAGACCTCCACTTCTACCTACACTATTAATCACCAATTTACCACCAAAACCCAACTTGACCCGTAAATTTTCCATAAACTGGTTATCAGCCTTAGTTTCAATCAGAAAGACAATATCTGGAACATATTCCTGCTTCAGCTTAAGCAGGACTTGGAACGCTCGGACACTCCTCATACCCCGAGCGTTCCACACTAATATTTTCATGGCGACCGGCAGGCCGGTTGAGACCGACCCGCCGATAAATCAGTAGAACTCCCAAGAGGTTCATCGATACCAGGAACCAATTTCACTCTTTTAACATGGCCACCTTCAATAGATGCCGCATC
Organism: Acer saccharum; assembly: GCA_030490815.1. NCBI lineage: Eukaryota > Viridiplantae > Streptophyta > Magnoliopsida > Sapindales > Sapindaceae > Acer > Acer saccharum. The sequence continues at coordinate 18,862,935 of CM059868.1, read as the reverse complement.
TCTCTTCCCCAAACAAAGCTTCGAAGCTAGACCAGTATCCAATCTTGCCCCGTCTCGTGCCCTCCGTTTCCATTTCCCTGCCTTAGGGCCAGCGGTATTATCAGCTACAAAAGTCTGTTCCTGACCCAAGAATTGGCTGCCCTGTGCATGAGATGTCACCTGTGCTCCCAGGGCCGAATCTAAACTAAGTTTATGTACACCCTGACCCGAATCCACCTCCATTTGGGCCCCCGCATTTAGTAGACCCACATTGAAGCCCAACTCAGATACAGGTGTGATAATAGGACTCCCCTTCGGTGATACACTTACATCCTGACACGTAGTCAGCGTAGATTGAGGAAAACAACCACCAACATCCTTCCTTGAGAGACAGACCGTACCATGCACACAATCAGTTATCACGCACGCTTGGGTCGGTGCCACCACCTTCTCCCGAAACTCCCTCCCTGCTAACTCCAAATTAACCTTGAGATCATCTATCCCGAGAATATTACGGCCCACTACCTTATCCAGCTCACCCTCTAAACTGTCATCAACCCCCTTCCCTGACGGTTTCCCCTCTGCCAGACCAGGCTGTCCACCGACCCCGACCTTACCTAAACCGGCAACAACAGCCGCCACCCCATTACCGGTCTTCTTAATTTCAGGCTTACTTGCACCAGACCCGACATGAGTCCCTGTGACCAAATTCGTCGCCCCTAAAACAGAACCAGCCATACATAAAGGAGCCCCCCCATCATTGGGCATCCCACTGAAGTTACGATTACCAACCCTACTATCCTCTCTTCGGCCGCGACCTTGGCTGGCTCGAGGCGGACTCTGGGCTCGTAACCAGGAACCAAACATCAGATTATAATCCTCTGGCTCCACCGAACTAGGCAAAATAGAGCAATCCCTAACCACATGCCCAATACGTCCACATCGGTAACAATGATCCGGTAGCCGTTCATACCTAAGCAACATGTTCGTCTCTTGCCCATCCCCTAAAACATCTACTCTCAACATTCGCCGCAGAGGCTTTGTCACATCAACCACCACCCTAACCCGAATGTACTTGCCAACACAATCCCCAGACCCACCATCATCAATCTCTTTCACCTCTCCAATCATGCTACCCAAAAAGCGGCCAATTTCAGATGTCATACACAGCAAGGGAACCCTATGAATCTGAACCCAAAAGGCCACCTTATCAAATTTCATCTCCCTAATATCCCCCTTCCCTGTCGGAGCTTCCAACACAAGTAAAGCCTTATCAAAACTCCAAGGGCCACCACGTAAAACACTCCGTCGGTCAGATTCCTCTTTGAACGTAAAAGAGAAAATGTTGCCATCAAGAATTTCAATCTCGAACTCCTTAACCGTTCTCCATATCCGCGGTAACACCGAGAGAAAAGCTTCCCTATTGACATGTTTAATAGACAGGAGTTTCCCCGCTAAGCGCAACGACAACCGTCGACTCCCACCATCCTTCAACCCAGAATGCAACGACATCAAGGGACCTTCATTTTCTTTCAAAGAGAGAGCCTCACATAGATTTGCCACCTCTTCCGCATTCATTAGGACCACAGAGCCCTACAAACAAACACACCAACTACACTCCTGACGAGTGAAAAAAAATGATCCCAAAGGATCCCCTAACTACTTTCACCAGAGGTTTACCTAGACTCAGAGAGAACAGAGAAACCTAAGGGAGAGAATTTTAATTTTATTGTATTTTAAACGTGATTGAGTTAGCAAATTTTGGATAAATGATGGAATTGGATGAATTTAATTAAATTTATAAACAAAAAAACCTATAACAAATCTTGCCCAACCCTTGTAGGTTTTGATGGATTTAACTTTTATAATGTACTGAAATTAACAACAACAACAAAAAAAAAAAGTATCCAACTTTTTTTATAATATCAATTTTTCGTTATTGTGATTAATATAAACAAAAATCTCATATTAAGATAAATTTTTTTTAAAGATACATTTTGTGTTTCGTATGAAAGACCGAAATATATTGAAATCATATATCATATATCATATCATATATAATAATATAATAACAACATTTTTTAACCTGGAGCTGACATGTGTCCTCATATTTAATGTTTTGTAAAATCATATATAATAGCTTATAATATCATATATTATATATCATACCATATCATATTTAGTAATATAATAACAACATTTTTTTAACCCAAAGCTAACATTTGTCCTCACATTTAATGTTTTGTAAATCATATCATATCATATCTATATAATACCTTAAAATGGAACCCTCACGGCGCCATGTGCTGCCATAAGAGAGTTTCAACAATAAATTCCGTATATTCTAGTTTTTCTCTCATTATTGATCCACATATTTAATCCAAGGGAAATGAAAAGCCACCATAGTTATCCATTGAACTCATTTGAATTAATGACACCCATATTTAATTGCATTTTAATATTATTCATCTACCTATTTATTAGAAGAAAAATGAAAGGGTCTCTATACATTGAACTCATTCAAATTGAACCATTAATATTAATTAATCATTTAACGAGCTTGAGAAATCGAGTACCACACAGAATCTCGAACTTGAGCCTTATCCAAGCGTACTTAACCAAATCTTCAACACGAGGATAAGGGTTACCTGATTGAGCAAATGTTGTGTGATTCCACAAAAAGCTTTTCCTTAAACTGTCATCCTCAAGCAGTTTCCTCCAACTTCTTTCCTTTGTGTCGATAGAAAGGATCCTCTAAGCCCTTTGAACGTCGTCCACACCCTGGATTGACTTCGCTTTCCTATTGAGGCCCACTGAAAAGAAGAAAAGAGTTAGATATTTTACAATACAAACGCACATACATAAGTGAAAGACCCACCAACATTGTTCCAGGTCGATTTGACTCCCTCGACCAGATCCCCCTGGACGAAAAAGTACTTCGGTTTCCAATTCGGATCCCTGGACGTAAGATCAGTGATCAGATGACCTCGATGGTGTTGAGCCGCAATCATATACCTCCCACAATCAATATCATTCTCCTTCAACTGATACGTGTACAAAAAATTCACGAAAGTAAAGTCTAAATTTTCTCTCTCAATCAAAACCCCGAGTGATAGAAGAATCCTCCACCCATTGGGCATCAACTGGCCCAAAGCGATCTCAAAAAAAGTTAAGCAACTGTCGAGCTAGCTACGGAATAGCAAGGCTAAGACCTATCTTGAACGGTATATGGTAAAAGCATGTCCAACCTCGGATCGACCAATCAGCATGCTCGAACGGCGTCGTAGCTCACAATTTGATAGAATCCAAAATCCCTAGTTCGAATTCCAAATTCTTCATATCTTGGTACGACATTCTCGAAGCAGGATTCTCCATTAGAAATCATCCCGCCTCACTCTCATATGTTGTTGGTGGCTTCATATTTAGCTCACCAAGCGTCGCCAAGCGACCTACTACCATAGCCTTTGGCAGGTTAACTCCAACCTTGCCAACACCCATATCAGCAGGCTGTCTAGCAACAGACACTCCAGACAACGTATTAGATTGATCAAGGTCAGTGTCGCTTAAGTCGCCTTGATAGTTATCGATCATTTTCTCTAACGATGGGTTCGAGGAGTCATCGCTTCGACTTGACATAGCTCCAAACACTGTCAAAAAAAGAAAACCCAACTTTTAGTGAGAAGAGATTGAGCCATCTTAAACAAGGCGATCACAACTATAAAAACTATCTGCTCGATGACAACTATCTGAAGAAACTAATCGATCGACTATCTAAAAAATCTACTTGAACTATTGAAAACCTAGCGAAACAAAACCTAGGCATGGTAATTGAAGCAAAAAACTAAACCCTAGAGGTTGACATCTTCGTAAAAATCCAAGGCTCTATTTCCTACTCGAGAAAAATCACAAACAAGTTTACCAAACAAAGAGTCATAGAATACAAATCAAATACCAGAAAATTCGAAAAAATATTTGAAGTTCAAAGCAAAAACAAGCAAAAACTTTCCAGAAAGTTAAGCAAACACATTCAAACAGAATCAAAAGCAAAAAGCACAAGAAACAAGAAACTTACTAGAAGTCAACAGGAAAAACCGGAAAGGTTCGTCGAAAACTCGTCGGAGAAGCTTGAAAAAACTCAAACAAAATGCTTGGAAACTTGAAGAAACGAAAGTGAAGAAAAAAGTCTCTGGTTCAAAGTGAGAAAAGAAAAGAAAAATTCAAAACTTATAAAGGACTCAACAAATAAGTGTCACGAAACGAAAGGGCACGTCTTTTCAGATGACATCATCTGAAAAGATGCCTGCAGACCTTGGAAACCCAAAAGGTGCCAATTCGAATTCCTTCGCTTCGATAAACGCGCCCTTTAGAAAACTTGCCACGTCAGCCTTAGCGAGATCCCAAAAACCAAGAGGATCTTGAAATCTTAAGAGAAACCCAATCATATAGCACCAAGAAACGCGTTACTCGATACTCTCTATGGTTGCTCGATAGTTATTATCGACCAAAGCTTAAAGCGATAAGAAATATCTATTGAATCTGTTCGATAGCTGTCAAACTCGATAGTCGAATGTAAACTAGACGTCAAAAAATCATCGAGCCCGATGTCAACTAAATGAGGTTTCTCGATCTTGCTCGATACAAACTGTTGATCCCAAACTCAGCCCTATTAACTCTCCAACTTAAAGATTTCGAACTTGAAGAGTGGGGGACAAACTATAGTGGTCAAAATTAAGCCTCTGTCCCAATTAACAAGTCTGTTATCAAAAAGATGCAACTGTGATAGAAATAGGCCTAAGGGCCTAAAAACTGGCCCACAAGTCATCAAACCAAGTCAATACACGTGATCAAAACAAATCATAAATCAGTCAATCATGATTGGGCGTTTCACCAAAACCTAAACGTCTAAATTCATTGCTAGATTCAAACCAATCAAAACGGGCAATTAAATCTCCTTGATCGACGCCCCCACTTGAATGATCGAAACATTGGGGACCCCTGGTCTTTACTATAAATAAGAGGCCCCTTCTTAAAGAAGAGGGTCCTGATTTCTTGACATCATACGCGAAAGCTCTCAAATCCTCTCTGCTCAACTCTATTTTCGTAGCATTTATTGTGGTGGTTCCCATCCAGCATTAATTGTTGATCCACCCCTTTCGATTCGAAACCATCACCCTCGGACAAAGACCAATCCTACCCTTAATCGATCCAGGTCGAACAAATGAGTTCTTCGAAACGATAAAGCTGTCAAATTGCTCGACTGTTGACATCGACCAACTGCTCAATTCGACAATATCGAACAAGTACGGTTTGTTACTCTACTTTTCCTTAATTCTTTATATATCGCACAAATACTGACTTGAGCGTCGGAGAGTTCCCCAAAGGGAACACCCCCTCTTGTGGTTTGACCACTGCTCTACTTTTCTCTTATTTTACAGGTTGCTAGTGCCCACCTCAACAAACAAAAATCAATTGTACATCTGATTGACTATGCATACTATTTAGCCACATTAGTCAATGGTTGCGGTGTCACAACTTGAAACAGAACATTGCCTGATGTATTACTATTTTGATATGGTTTATTATTATTATTATTATTATTATTATCATTATTATAAGGCGTAATATTAAAAACCTCCCCTCACCTTTCAATTTGTATTGAATGTCCAGACAAAAATGCTTTTATTCAAAAACATCCCCTAAGGTCTGATTGCGTTAAGAAATTCTTTTAGGGTAGTAAGGGCAAAATTGTAATTTTATATATTCATAACAAAAACAATAAAAAAAGTGAAAAAAAAAAAAAAAAAAAAAAATCTCTTCCTTCTCCCGCTCACTCTCATTTCAGTCCCCTCCATTCTCACTCTCCTTTCTCTCTCTTTCTCGCTTCTCTCCATCTCTCCTTTCTCACAAACTCGAAAGATTCAGTGGAGTACATTCTTCAATCTCTTTGGAGAACCCGCAAGATCGGTCTCGACGTCGTCGATAGCCACATCATCTACAACATCCTCCAGCTCCAAGACAACGCTGATCTCGACCCCGTTTGTCTCTTTTCAGTGAATAGTTAATTTGTGTGAATAATCCATGTCTCTCTATGAATAGCTAATTTTAAGTCATACTTGTGTAGTTATGTGATTGTATTTGTTGAATTAAAGCTACAAATAGTTATGAACAGTCAAATTGAAACTACTTCTAGGAACCATATACTTGTGTAATGTATTTTGATGATTTTTAAAAAACTTAATTTTAATGATTTTAATATTTCTATTTACTTTAAATAATTTTTCTTAGCTGCAGGATCCCACATATGTGCAGGAAAGAAATTGATAACATTTCAAATCCAGATTCGTTACAAATTAGTTTCCCGCACAAAAATTTTGTTCACAATCCCGAACCAAAGAAGCACTATTTCTTGAATGGTAATAAAAATTGATGTAGTGTATACCGTAGAATGTTTGTATTTGTATTATCTTCTTTTAGTAGGTCGGGGATCAAGAGCCTAAACTTGTTAATATGCAGCTTCTGGTATGCCTTGATCCGAAGGTGTGTTTTATGGGAATATAAGCAGGGATGAGATTCAGAAGCTCTTTCCAACTGAGGTCTTGCCTGAACTACAACAGAGACTATTGACCCCTAAATCTGATATTGAGAGAGAAAATAGATTTTAGATACTGTATATGATAGACTTTTTCAAAGATTGTTAAGGGCATAATTGTCTTTTTATATGGTCAACTGAAGTCACTGTAACTTAACCTTTAACCCTGTTAGTCAACGGGGGATGTTTTTGAATAAAAATATCTTTATCCAAACATCCAATAATAGTTGAAAGGTGAGCGAAGGATTTTAATTTTAACCCTTGGTTTTTTTTTTTTTTACAATATCTATTAATTTGGGATAAAATATTTTTTTTATTTTTTTTTTTTTTCGGTAGAAATTTTTAACCCTCATTGTTGTTATTATTATTATTATTATTTAATAGAATTTTTTTTGTTTTTTAGTCATGGAGGTGGGACCCAAACAAATAAAACAAGTCACAAAATGTATCAAAGATATTTATGAAATTACAAGTAACAAGTTAAAAGTTAAAGCTCTCGCAACTAAAAAAAAAAAAACACAAGTTAAAGTTGTCGTCGCGCAACTCGTAATCTCTCTCTCTCAGTTAGTAAAGAAGAAGGAGAAGAATGCCGCAACTTTTGTCTGCTTCAACACTTTCTTCTCAATCTCATTGCACGCGTTTCTCTCTCTGAATCCACGTATGTCTCTCTCCCTTTCTATAATCTTCGATCTTGTTGAAGCTGTTAATTTCCTTTTATATTGCCTTTTCTAGGGTTCGTTTTCTCTTTTCAATCTTGTTTTCGATTGTTTCACCCAAAGCTTTTCCAGTGAACTTCTTTCACTGTAAAATAAAAAAGTTAGGGTTTTTTTGTGTTCTTAGGGTTGACAATTGAACTGGGAATCATTTAGTTTTCGTTATTCGATATTCAATTGAAAATAATGCATGTTAAAAGGTGATGCCTTTTTTGGGGAATATCTTGTTATTTGGTCATTTGCGCTTGTAATTTGGAGATTATTGTACAGAAACGACAATCCTTGACAGTAATTTACATTCGTGGTGATGGGGTGTGTTTGGTTTTCTCTGCCACTTCTTTGTTTATATTAGTGGCTAGATATGCATTAATGCCTGTGAATTAATTGTTTCTGTTATGTATGACATGATGTGAATATGCTGACAAGATTCATTCTTGCCTCTGAATTTTTCCATTTACAGATGTAAATTGACTTTTTTTGTTTTTTAGGAGTAGTCAATTAGACAATAAACTGTGATACATTATTTCTAGTAAAGCGAGGCTAAGTTTGCAACATGTCTTTGCTCAAGTCCTTGATAACTCATAGATGTACCCAAGTGAACAGCTTAGAGACCAGGAGACTAGGGTATTAGATTAGATAGTCCCCATATGTGCTTTAGTTCTATGTGTCTCAATAAGAGTACATTTACCTGGGGTGCTAATATTAAATATAATTTTGCTGCAGTATTTTAACAAGGTCAATGCACGGAGAGATTACCAAGTGCATTCAAAAGTGACTGATGCTATTACTTTTACAATGGCATTCTATCCTTCCACGAGAGCAACATTGGATATTAGCACACATTAATGGATATATATACCATTTTGTTAGTGAAGAAATTCCAAAAAGTTTTGACTTTTGAGATAGCACCATAAGACCTGCTTCATAGTTCAAGAAAACAGAATCAATCAACTTACAGAGTAACTTTTACTGAAAATTTGATGCACAACTTAAATATGTCATGATGAAGTCAAGAATGGGCCTGGAAGCTAGATCATATTTTCTCCATTGACTATGAAGGGTGCAAATTGTGTTGATTCTTTTGGAGTGACTATTTGTTGATGATATGCAAGTTTTTGGTACACATGGCTGCAATAAATGTTGAAAGTATATAATTGATGTCAAATGAATGGTCATGTTAGAAAAGCTTGAAAGAGCATGCAACATCCGACTCTTATTGGAAGTATGAAACTTCTTCATGGGGTATGGGATGGGAGTATAAGATTATCAAATATGTGCCAGCTTGGAGATGTGACTTGAGAACATCTTCCTTTTTTTGCAGTCACAGTGCACATATGACTTTGGAAGAAAACTGAATAGTATACTAGTTTGTAGCAATGGTGTATTGCATTTGAGATTGAAAAACCATATGTACATGTCAGATTATTCAAACATTTTTGCAGCCTGGTATCATTGTGGAGATTGGTCAGAGCATAGGTCATATTGGGCGTCTGTAAAGATTTGGGATATTTCAAATTTATTTGATGGCTTTACTTCGTTTTTTTGCTGGTTTTGATGTGATTTGTACATAGGAAAACTGGTTTTCCAATATATGATATCTATGAAATTTTTGTTTTGAGGATATAGAGGCATAGGACATGGACCACTGAATTCTTTTGTCATTGTAATTTGTAACATGTAATTTTGTCTCTGCTCTGGGGAAGACTTTGTTTAATTTTGTCTGCAGGTTCGAGCAATAATCTGTTGCATTTGATCTGTTGTTTATTTTTGTAAAGTATTATTGTACTTTTTATTCTCTGAAGAGTGAGTGTTATTATAATTTGGATGAACACATGGTGGAGGTGCTTTAACATGAATGTTCTTTTGCTAAATGCTTTCAGTGACCAGTGTAATTTAAGTTTGACATCCAAATGGGATTGGGGATAGATTTGTGGAATTGCACTTCGATGCTCAGTTTTTTGGCATCTTCATGTGTTGGAGAAAGATTACCTTTTGCTTGGTTTGAAAATTTACATTCAATTCATTTGTTATTTCTTAAATAGTTAAATGGAGGGACTTTCCTATGCAAGGGCTTCTTTTGTTGGACTTTTAAAGTCAAGTGTCATGAAGAGAGGAGGCATTTGATGTTTTGAGCTGATGTATCTTTCTGTATGCAAGTAGAATATTTTTGGTGTTGTTCTATATATACTAGGCCCGAACACTCTAATGACTTGTTCATTGGCATAATGGTGATTTTCTGGTCTAATTGCTTCTTGCCATTCCCCATGTGCTCTTCCATTTTCATTTTTCTTGGTTTGAGGTAAAAATGTTCTCCTGGTTGTCTGCACAATTTTTTGTTGTCTCGTGCTTCTTTTTTATCCTGATCTTTTTTAAACAATACAAAGTTAAATTGATGGCTGAAGGCTGATCAAAGGTGCTAAATGGTAAAATCAAAAAATAAAAGGTGCTAAATAGTGGATGACCGGATGAAAAAAGTTTTAAGACGAAAAACCTAGTATGATTTCAAGGCAATAAATATGAAAAAGGAGAAATTGCTACTTAGTTGACTCAACCTTAGCAAATATGTCTTCTTTTTGAAGTTTCTTTCTTTGATGATATCTTTATGTTTTAATCCTTGCAACAAATTTCCTTTGTGGTTCTCTAGCCTATTTGATGATATTGGAGTGATGACTTTATTATTTATAAATTTAAGTTGAGCTTTTCCTCTGTGGTCCTAATGGATTTTCTCATCTTGAATAGCTTGAATTTTGTTTCTTAAAAGTTCACCTCTTTCCACTTGTTTAGGGTTCTGAACAAGAAATTGTCGAGGTAAGTCTAGCAAAATGATTATTGAAGGGGGTAACCTGTACAAAGAGGTGGTTTATTTGTAGCATGGAATAAGTGGCCATATGGTTATTTGAAATAGAGGCATTACGGCCTTTTATGGTTACGGTCACAATAACTTTTTAAGTTCTATCAGCTGATTATTGGGTGTTAACTGAAGATGCTGTTCTTTTTTTATGTTATAGCTATTGGGCATGATGCTATATTGTATGGTGATTTAAGTTCTTATACATTTCTATATGACTACTGTTTTCGGTGATTAAAATAGTTGCTATAGTTTTATGTAGACCAACAAGCTGCATGAGTGTGTGTGTGCTTTATTTTATTTTTTTATTGCATGCATTAAAATGAAGGGCTGGGACACCCCTGTTGTAACAGAAAAAATAATGTAAGCTATGTCTTAATATTGGGAAATTGTTCTGCCAATATAATCTTTGATGAGCATTTCACACTAGTAGAGCAGTTGCAGGTTTCAGAGGGAATTCATGTTATAATATTAGCTTTATTGAGACGTTTCTCTTTTACATTCAGATCTTACCGCTTTTAATAAGTGGCGCTAGTGCTGCTTTCGTGAAATGAGTGGAAGTGGCAAAAAACGCACCTCTAAATGGGATTTGAAAGAAGACCAATTTTTACATGATAACGTTCGAGACAGTGCTTGGCCTGGGAAATCAGGTACATCTTTTCATGACCAAGAATCACGGTCTGGTTGGTTCTCCCCCAAGGGTGGTGGTTACAATAATGGCCACAAGTGGTCTGGTAGAGAAACAGATGATATGCTGGGCTCTAAGCATGATTTGCGATATCCATCTAGAGAACCTATACCTGGAAGCAGGGGTTCACGCAAGGATGATAGCATTGATGACTATGGGGGGAATTTCAAAGCCACAACTGCATGGAGTGGAGATGGGAGTTACAGAATGTCCCCTGGTCTTGATGATTGGAGGCAACAAGTTCATCGCCACTCGCCTAATAGTGACTGGAATGGACCTCACAGGTTTGATGTTTACTCAGGCATATAGTTCATAATAAAAATTAATCACCTTTTCAAAAAAAATTAATCATTAAGTTGTTTATTTCCATCGTGTTTGTAGCCTTACTCCATCATGTATACGCTTTTATTGGTGTATTATGTACTACTGTCCTGACATTGCAAATTTTAGAATTACTAATGTTGCTTTCATTTAATGCTTTTCCCTCCAGTCATATTTAATTAAGTTAATTGTTGTTTTGAAAAGTTAAATTAACAAAAACTTGGGATAGTGTGTGCATTTTCTTATGTTTGATGAGTTGGTTTCTTTTTTTGTCTGCCTGTGATGTATGTACAGAAGCCGGAGCAGGAGCCGGAGCCGGAGCCGGAGCAGAAGTAGGAGTGGGAGCCAGAGCAGGAGTTGGAATCGGAGCAGAAGCCCAGTTCGTGGATTTAGGCGAGAGTCAGAAGACTATGGCAGAAGCAGGAGCAGGTCCGGAGTACCAGCTCAATTATGTAAAGATTTTGCCGTTGGAAGATGCAGGAGAGGCCAGCATTGTCCGTTTTCTCATCAGAGTAGTCAAAGTTATGAGGAAAGTTGGGAAAGTAGACATAGGAAAGCAGGAGCCCCAAAATATTCCACTTCCCATGAATCTAGAGAGTATCCTATGCGGAGTGGAAGATCTAATGAGTCTGCTGATGAGCTGATTAAAGAAAGGGAAAACGACAGACGAAATAGAGATGCATCTTTGGAGCGAGGCAGTGAACATGAACCCCGCAGAAGTGGTGATATCCCCTGCAAATTTTTCGCTGCCGGAAATTGTCGCAATGGGAAATATTGCAGGTTTTCTCATAGTAGTCAGGCACGTACAAGTCCCAGTAGAAGGTCAAGGGATGACAGATTGCTGCGAGGCCATAATTCAGATGACATGGAGAAATTGTGGAATGGTCCAAAATATAGTGACACAGATTCTTTCCCGCATACTGCAAAGCTGAGCGAAAAAAATGGAAGGATGGGTGCGAACAGAAGGTCACGGGATGATAGGTGGGTGCGAAGCAACAATTCAGATGATATGGAGAAACTGTGGGATGGTCCAAAATGGAGTGATGCAGATACATTCCGAGGTACTGCAAAGTTGAGCCTTGACCAAAATGAAAGAATTGGGGCCCCTGAACCACGGTTTTCTGAATGGTCTAAAGATGAAAGATGGCCTCATAATTTAGATCAGGATGCAGTACATGCTGACCAAAAAGCCGGTAGTCATGAAGCAATTGAGAACAAGATAGAAGCCCTTCCATGTAAGATGGATAGTGCCATTGTCGGCATGGGTGTTTCTGAGCCAGGAGGCACAGAGAATTGGCTTGGTGATATGGAGATGTCTCCAGACTGGAATTTTGGAGTGCAATCTTCCAGCCATCCCATGAAAGATGGGTGTGCTAATGTTACTCAGAGTTCTCAATCTCTAGCTGTTAGAGATGCCTCACTGCTCACTCATGAACAGGAGATAGCTCGAGAAGCTTCAGGTTTGTTGCCTGATACAACTGGATCTATGCAACCAATCATAATTGAAAAACCATACTTGAAGCAGGATTATAATCAGAGGGATGGTGGTGGTGTTGCATTGCCTTCCAGTGATAAGAATGCTATTGGAAAGACTGCATCTTCATTCATTGATCTAAACTTTTCTGCCAACATCTTGCCTTCACAAAGCCTTGATCAGAATGGCCAGAGTTCAAGTGCTATACCCTTTTCAAGCTTACGCTCTGTTGGACAAAGTCAAGATGTAATCACCTCTGAACCGTCAAGAGGAGGAAATATAACAAATCCTCAAAATCACGCACTTTTTCAGCAGGAAAAATTAATAAACAAATCAGACATTCAGGATGGAAGTGCATCACAGTTTAGTTCTGGAATTCAGCCAGCTCAAAAAAGTGAACAGCTCACCGAACTGACCAATATCTCAGCCTCCCTGGTACAGTTGCTTGGAAATAGGCAGCTTCCTCAGCTCTATGCTGCTCTTAATCCCCATAATGCTATGCAGGTGCCTTTACCTGCCAACACTGAAGGGCCTGTTCAGCTAGATGCTTCAGTGATCGGTCAGCCAAATCAAGCCATAATATCCCAAAGACAGCAACAGTATGATCCCTTACATGATAGCATTGAGACCAAGAGGCAAGAAATTCTTGTCAGCCCCCCAGGGTTTTCAGTAAATTTTGCTGGACAGACAAGCGCTACTGATGGAAAACCTGATATGCCATCTAATAAGTTATCTATTGGGGGTGAACCAAGTGGTAGTGATAATCACAAGACCTGCGGTACAGAAGAAAAGCCAAAAGACAAGAGCCAACTAATTAATCAACTGGAGACAGGTGCCAATTGTGAGGTTAGTAAGAATAACAGTGAAGTGGCAGCTGAGGAAACTCAAAAATCACCGGTAGAGGATAAGATTACTCAAGAGAATGGTGCAGTGCAGAAAACAGATGGAGAAGGCAATGCTGATGAAGGCAAGAAAAGCAAGGATCTTAAGGCGATGCGTGCATTTAAATTTTCACTTGTGGAGTTTGTCAAGGAGCTTCTAAAACCCAATTGGAAAGAAGGTCAGATTAGCAAAGATGCATACAAAAACATAGTGAAGAAAGTTGTGGACAAAGTTACTGGTACTATGCAGGGAAATAACATTCCTCAAACACAAGAGAAGATCGATCAATATTTGTCATTTTCAAAACCCAAACTTAGCAAACTTGTGCAGGTGAGTTCAATTATATTTGACCAATTTGAAGCATATATGTATCTCAGTACTCCCATGTTTTGTGCCTAATGTATTGTTAAAATCAATATTGGACTTAGTTGATTAATTTCCAGCAGTTTTGTAACTGGAATTTAGTTTCTGAATCAGATTATCATTTTCTTGCAAGTGAAATATGTTCCTATTGTGCTGCATTTTTCATTTTAATAAGTTTTGCTCACCGTTTTTTTGTGATTTTATCCCTATTGCAGGCATATGTGGAAAAATTTCAGAAGGATAAATGAAACAATGGAGTTTTCCTTGATGCTGGGTTTTTAAAATTTGTCCTGTGGTGTAGTAGGTGATCATGGTGTCTTCTGGGAATTTATGTTGTTGCAGCTGCAGCAAATAATTAATCATTTCTCATTTATGTATTTTAGTTGTTGGTAACATGGTTTGCTTTTTAACTCTCAAATGTAGATATATGACAGTTTTTGGTAGTTTTAATTAATGTTTGCATATACTTAAGATCATGGATTTTTGATGCTGGTGATTGTCATTTTAGAACTGCCTGACATGTGAGCATTCACTTCCTTGGCTATCATTCTATATATTCTGCCAGAGTAATGTCAAATGTCTTGAAAATTTGCCTCATCAAATTATGTTTTTGATTCATTGCTTGTTAGAAAGCTGGTATACTGTATATGCACATGAGCATGAGTATCTTGTTCTAGTAGTTGCAGCATTTGTCTTGTTCGCTCCGGAAATGCATATATGCTGCAAGCAGTACAAGTTTTTGGCTTTTGTCTTGAAACTTTGAATGCAGGTTCTCTTATGGAGTTTGATGCATTGGTGCAGTTGAGTGAGGGGTAGCGAAATAGTGAGCAGTTGGTTCAGGTATGCAAAAGTTTGGACAGGTATTTGCCATATATTTGTATGAGCATTTGCCCTTTCTGGACTTGGTTAGTTGGTTTTCTCACTTGCTTGACCTCTTTCACCAAGTTTCTTTGAAAATAGATGTACATGTAACTTAATCTATCTCTTTTAATATGCATGAATCATGACAGGTAATCTCTTATTTTCTTTGTAGTTGAAAATTTGATCTGATAAGTCATTGTCAAATTAGTAAGTAATCCATTATTATTCCTTGGTTGATCGCAAAATTTCAAATTATATTATGTCATCATCTGTGCCAATTATAGCAAGGTGTGTTCTTCTTTCAAATACCACCTTTAGTCCTCACTCCTTAATTAGGCACTTTTTTTCAAATTTCAAAGCTTCACATGCCATAAATCATTTCTTTTGCGATAGTCGTAAGACACATCAAGTCGCATTATGAAAAAATAATCATATGTGATTGATTAGACAGGAAGACTTACAAACTCATTTAACATTATAACACATCTTATAAACATTTGGTCTCGAATTAATAGATATTGTTAAAATAAATAAACAATTGGTCCGATAAAAGACCATGTTTGGTCTATATATACACCAAACGTCTTGCAAAATTTACACCGATTAAGTAAGTAAACACAATAATATTATGGGTAATGCTAGATAATCCAAAATTTTAACTTAAATTTCAATCCAAATGATGTGGTAAGTGAGTTGTCATCATTATACACAACATGAGATGATGTGGTAAATGAAAAAATCACTTGCCACATCATTTGGACTAAATCATCGGGTTGTCTAAATGTTTGAGTGTAATATTATGCTGCCTCAATTTATCATTTTTGTGTTAGAAAGCAACCTAAATGGAAACTGTAAATACATTGAACCAAATATTACAAAGAGAGAATACAGGGTGGGGTGGGCCATTGAGGGAGTGTTTATTCAATCAGGAAAAATAAAAAGAAAAATTAGGTATGGGTCAATGGGTGTTTAAAGATGGCACTGAGAAAAGCTTTTAGATTGTTAATAATAAGGCATTTAATTCTACTATTAGCAACTAATTCTTCCAACTAAGATACTAAAACGTAGACTGTCTCTATCTTTCTAGCTCAATTTTATCCTTCAAGCTTCTCTTCTTAAGTTTGTCGCTTTCTACTTTTTGAGCTACCAATTATAACATTTGTGACTACTTTATCCATGAAAATAAAGGTACCCAACTCATGCTTTTTTTATTTTATTTTAAATATTACATAAATTGAGTGGGGTTTTTTTAAGGAGGGGAGGATTTAAGTCCACAACTTCGTGGTATAGATGTGAGGGGTTTATTATCGGACCAACCTCATCTCGTCGGTACCCAATTCATGTTTGAGCCCTACTCTGATGGAAATTTGCATTATTATTTCTAAGCAGACTTGGATCATGAAACCAGTTGTTCGAATCATAGAATCAGTTGTTTAATAATGCAAATTTACAAAACTAGTTGTTTGGGTTGCATGAATTTACAAATATATATATATATATATATATATATATACGGTCCTGATCCTATCAGGATGCACTGATATAACTTTATCAGAATATTGAATATGAGCCACTCATTTATAACAGTGATTTGACAAGTCCATACATACCAAGTCAAAATATGTAAAACGAGTGGCTCACATTCAATATCCTTATATAATTCTATCAGGATGCACTGATAGGATAATTTCCGTATATATATATATATATATATATATATATATATATATATGCCAAGCTTTCATACCCAATGATTTTCGGTCATGGGTGAAGTCATGACTATGAGTACTAGTTTTGTTAAAAATAATATATCATTATTTAAAGAGTGGTGCTATTAGCACACCTTACTGATCTATTTATGCCCCATTTTTTTTAATTATTCAGTATTTTTTTTTCCTTTATCAAAATTACTAAAAGAGACATACAATTTAAGAAAAACAATATTCTATAAAGTAAATCTAATAAAAACCCCATATTCCTTAAAATAATAATAATAATAATAATAATAATTAATTAATTAATTAAATAAAAACGTTCTTTTAATCCTTTTCTCGAAATATTTTTTTTCATAACTCTTAAACCCTAAAAATACTTTTACTGGATCTTATTTAAATAATAAATCAAACACTTGGGGTGCATTAGACAGATGAGATATTGATTATTATTTAATCTCATTACTCTTTTATAATCTGAAAGTGAAATGATAATAACCAAAACAAATACTTACTCTTTATTTCTTGTTTCGTTTTGTTTGTGGGTTGTTTTGTTTTTTGTTCTCTCTATGTGTTTTGTCTTGGGTTGCCCTGTTCTTTGCTCTTTTATTGGGACTGTTTACTTGTTCTTTGTCTTGTGACTTCCTAACCTTTTCTATAAAGCTTGATGTTAAAAAAAATAAAAAATAAATAAAAAATAAAAATCGTTCATGAGAGATGAGAGAAAGACGAGACCAGAGATAAAGAGATATGAGATAGATAGAGATATTAGAGATGAGTTTATTAAGTTTGAAAAATAAGTAAAAGGGTAATTTTGGAAATAAATAAAATAAATTAGTAAAAACATTTAACTTTATTTAATTAAATCAAAATTTAAACAAGTTTGGCATAAATAGATCAGTAGGGGGTGTGCCAATAACACCACTCTTATTTAAAATAAAAGTAATGTTAGAGCATCTCCAATGCAAAAGTGGCTTGCATACCAATAATCGTTGACATAACAATAATATCAAGAAACTTGCTTTCTATGTGGCATAAAAATAGACTTGATAGACAATCAACTTAAAATTTGGTCTTCAATGCTTCCGTCTAAAATACAATTTTTTTTTAATAATGTGTCCATTTTTTTTTTCCTGATTTATTTTTTATTTTATTTTCTTACCAAAAATAAATGAAAAATTAATGTCAATTTTAAATACTTGCTGAGTCAACCGAAAAAATAGGTTTGCAATAGACCGTCTAGAAGTAGACGATCATATTGACAATGTCTAATATATTTTTTATCACGTCAGCTTGAGGTTGAATATGCACGGTTGCATTGGAGAAAGATTTATTGACAGAATGTCTATTAATTCTACGTGACATCTCTTTTTAGTTATGGAGATGCTCTAAAGACCATCTTCAATTCAAAAGTGGCTTGCATTTCAAAAATTATTGACATTGCAACAATGTCAAGAGACTTCTTCTTATGTGGCATGAAGATAGACTTGATAGACAATCTACTCAAAATTTGTTCCTCAATGCTTCTGTTTAAACATATTTATTTTTAATGAGGTGTCCAATTTTGTTTTCCTTTTTTCTTTTTTATTTTATTTCCTTACCAAAAATAGATGAAAACTTAATGTCAATTTTAAATACTTGCTGAGTCAACTGAAAACTTAATGTCAATTTTTTTGCCACATTAGCGTGATATTGAATATAAACAGCTGCATTGGAGATACATTTTTGAATTGACTGTCTATTTATCTTATGTGACATCTTTATATATATATATAGCTTTTTTATTGTCAGTTCGTCCTGATATAAAATATATTAGGACGAAGAATGTGGATCATTAGATTTACGGACAAAGATCCTCTCCTCACCTCACCTCATCTCATCCTCACCTAATCTTATGACATATAAGCATTGCAATGAATGAATGGTTAAGATGTGATTGACACTTTATTAACAACCAATTACATGTGAGGAAAATGTGAGGATGAGGTGAAGTGAGGTGAGGAGAAGATCCTGGTCCTAGATTTACATACTTTGATTTAAAGTGTATGCACTTGTCAAAATTTCTCTATAATCTATGGTTCACATTCTTCGTCCTGATATATTTTATATCAGGACGAACTGACAGTAGAAAGACTATATATAATAATAATAATAATAATAATAATAATTCTCTCATAAGGGATCACTTATTTTAATTTCAATAAGGACTTTGATGAAATCACATCGATTTTTAAGAATTTTGATCTGAAATTTGGTTTAGATGATAAATTCATTGAAATTTATCTATGAAAATATATACTGACTTAAAAAATATATATATTTTTTCAATTCATCTACACCTCATTGACCAAAAATAATATTCTTTTATAAACAACAATATATAAGCTATGATTGTTTAACAGTTTAACTGGATAGGAAACTTGTTCAGTGATCATCGGCTTCTGATTGGTCCAGTTGCTTAAAAAAAAAAAAAAAAGCTTCTATTTATGGTTAAAAAAAAAAAAAAAAAAAACAGAAAAGGAAAATAGGGAGGAAATACACTGCCAGCTATTTATTGCGCCTTTTTGTTTTCCTTTTTTTTTCTTTATTCCTTATTTTGGTGGATTAATTCTTAAATTTTTACTCATTATTTTTGGTAAGTTTAGATCAGATACTAAACAGTAAAGTATTAAAATTCTTTTTTGAATTTTTTTTGAAAACATTAAAGAGTCATTTATTTTTTTCACTTAAAACTTAATAGGTATAAATTGAATTTATTAAGTTGTTTTGTTTGTTTTTTTAAGTTGTCAAAAAAGTTAAAAATATCAAAAAACAATTTAAAATAAAAAGTAAGTAATCTTGACTTTTAACTTATGGCGTGTTTACTAATCAGGAATCCTACTTAGGAAAGGGAATTAAGTTCCTGATTTCTGAATTCCATTGTTTACTAATTTTTTAAGGAATTAAATTATATGGACCCCACTCACAAATCAGGAATTAAGTTCCTGATGGAAAGGGAACTTGATTCCTTCCACCCACCCTAGGAATCAAGTTCCCTTTCCTGATTGAAAAATGAATTCATGATATTTTTACTAAAATATCCCCACTTAACAAAAATATAAAAAAATAAAAATTAAACTTCTTCTTCATAATTATTGGCTTTTGTTTTTAATTTACGTAAATCATATTGGTTTACCCTTTCTTTTCTTTTTTTTATCTTCATATTGGTTTACATAATTAATAATTCATATTTATGATTAGTAAATATGCCTTTAAAATATTTTATATTTATTATTATTATTATTATTATAAAATAGTATATTAGAAGTTGCAAGGAATGCAAGCATCTAATCTTCATTTCATGTAACATATGAGACCGATTTGAAAAAATTATTAAAATTGTAATAAAAAAATATAAATAATTTTTTTAAAAAAAAAAATTTGTGGGATCAAGGCCATGGCCCTGTAACTCACTAAATAATATATGTCGTCTAAGGCAATACATGGACATCAGTTCATCAATTGCTCTGTGTTGAATATTATTGTTATCATAATAATTATATACATATTACAATAACATTTATGAACTAAAAATAACTAAAGCACCTTTCAAAATAATAATAATAATAACTACTACATATTCATATCTCTTATTTATGTATTAATTATATTTCATTTTTTTTAATTAAATCATCTCTTTATCTAATATTCGTTTTACCATTTATGAACTACATATATATTCATGTCTTATTTATATATATATATATATATATATATATGCTACTGCGACTTTTTTTTTTAATCAAGTTATCTCAATAGTTCTTTATCTAATTAGTTCAAATTTTACAATATAAAGATGTTAATTATTATAATTATAGTGTTATGAGTAATATAACAAATATTTTTTCATAATAAAAAATATATTTCATCATGTTATATACACAAGGGTATTTTTGTAATCAATTATGTATCATTCTGATTCCTTAGTTTAAGTAAACACTAGAAATGGAATAAATTTAATTCTGTTTCTGATTTCTAAATTGTTAGTAAACACTAGAATGTAATTTAGTAACTTGATTCCTATTCCTCTCTATTCCCTTTCCGATGGAACTTGATTCCGATTCCATCCATTCCTGATTAGTAAACGCGCCCTTAATTCCAAATCATTGGATTACAATTGAAATATTTTCTTCCAAGTTTATCCTCCCAAAGAAGATATATTTCAAAATTAATTTTAATTTAATATGGTGTAGAATTTTTTTTTTTTAACATATTTATTATTTTAAACAAGTTTTAGAAAAAAAAAAAAAAAAAAAAACCCTTAATTACTTCTCCTATTGAAAATTTCCAAGGATTGAACAATTGAATTTCTTTCCTGTCAAATCCTAGTAAGAACTTTTAGTTTTTTATTTTTTTATTTTATCTAACTATCCGTATAGTGCTCAATAAATGTGTGTATCATATTGAGTAGATTTCATGGCTTTAAGATGTTATTGAATAATTGTATATAAAAAAATTCAAAAACCTTTTTTTTATTTGGTTTCCGGTGTATATGATCCAGTAAACCAAAAAAAAAAAAAAAAAAAAAATGGTTTCATGAATTATATATACCAGAAATGTGGACAACATACAAAATTGAACTTGAACTTGAACTCTTTTTTTTTTTACAATAAATTGAACTTAAATTTTGTTAGTAGAACATGCAAAATTATATTTTTTGATGAATTTTTTATTTTGTTAAATTGAACTTTGTTTTCAAAAAAATTATATATATATATACAAAATGTTATAAATAATTGTGCATGTTAAATTACTTCTTTTAATTACTATGGGTATAAATGTAACATTACTTATTTTCAGACAATTTTATCTTTAAAAAACAAACATATTGACAGTACATTCAGATGTGAGAAAATATATATATATGTATATATATGTCATTTGGGTTTAGATTTCAATTCCTATTCAGTCTTTAAAAAAACAAATTTTGAATCGTTCAGTTTTCGGATAAAAAAACAAACCACCTAAAACTAATTTAATTCAAAAAAAAAAAACTAATTTATTTTGGTCAACAGTTGCGGTTGCATTTATTTCCAAGTACGTTCCAACAAGTCATCCGCAATTATTGCCTGTTGCCATCTATAATCTTGTGGGAATCAACTCTCCCAAGTCCCAACAGGAGAAAAACTGACATTAATGTGTCTGTTACTTCAATTATTTATTTATTTATTTATTATAGCAAATTAACCCTAAATTTTACACCAGTTTACCGTTGAAAGAACATATTTAAGTTAAAAAAATTTCCACTTTAATGCTCCACACTAAGTTTTACATCAAAAAAGTATCCTTATAAAATATTCTCCCGATAAAACTTTGAAGTTATTATAAAATTTAACATTAGTTAAATATATAATTAATAAGTAAATTAAATAAATTAAATACTGTATGTATATCAATATTGGTGTCATTTTAAAGATCTCAACAAGATCTTTCCAACGATATATTTTTGGATTAATTGTACTAAAGTACCTTGAATTTTTCCCTTAAAGCAAAATATCAGTAAGTTTCATAAATTCAACACAAACATACCTGATTGTAAAGTCAAACTGTTAAAGTTAATGATTGACGAAACAAATATGCTAAAAGTCAAATTTACCCATGTTATATCATCCAAACATATATATTATTTATTATTTATATTTATTTATTACAAAAAATAAAATAAATAAATTTATCACCAACATTTCCATCTTCAACATTATTGCCAACCCTTCATTTCCATCACAAGTTCAATCAATCAACACAAACAAAATCAAATAATACAAAAATTAAATAAGATAATTTTCTTCTTGTAGTAAATAAAATAATTTTCTTCTTGTAGTAAATAAAATAATTTTTTCTTCTTGCTTATCATTAACAACATCAATAAATAAATAAATAAATAAATAAATAAAAACTTTTTTGGGTGATCTTGAAATCCAAATCTCCATCTTATTTTTTTTCTCATTCATCATATACGTATTTTCCTCTCTATCATCATCAATAATTAAAATAAAAAAAATTTAAAAAAAAAATCAAAGAAACAAATACAAAAATTTTCTTTCTTGGAAGATTTTCCATCTCCTTCTTCTTTGATCATCATCACCATTTTTTGCTTCTCAATCATCATCATCGATAAACAAAAAAAAAAAAAAAAAAAAAAAAAAAACAAAGGAAAAAATTACATAAATTTTTATTCTTATTCTTTAGAGATTTGGGTTTGATTTCCATCTCCTTCTTTGATCATCATCTCCATATTTTACTTCTCACTCATCATCATCATCATCAATTAAATAAAAAATAATAATTCTTTCCAAAAAAAAATTATAAAAAAAAACACAGAGTAGTTTTTGTACTCAAAAGTCTCACAAAATAAATAAAAATAAATAAAAATCCCACAATTGGTCCCATCTCTAATCTCTCTTCTCGGCTTCTTGCCTCTAAAATCCAAAATCCCCTTTTGTTTCTTTTTTTCCACCATACTCTTTTCCTCTTCAGCATCCTCCATCTAGGAGCACTCTCCAGCGAGTTCCATCTCTGATAGGGAGATGGAGTTCGATCTGGATTTGGAGATGGAGATTTTTCCTTTTTTAAAATAAATAAATTAATTAAATGATGGTATGGAGATTCGATCTCCTCCATCCATTTTCGTTATTTAAATTATAATTTTATTTAATTCATTTTAATTGTAAAAAGACTAAATTATTCTTCTGATATTAACGGTCGATGGATGGAGGTTAATGATAGGGTATGTTTGTATTGAATTTTTGAAACTTACTAAAATTTTGTCTTAAGGAAAAAATTCAGGGTACTTTATTGCAATTAACCCTATATTTGTTTGGAATAAATATGGTTGTATGGAATAAATATGGTTGTAATCAAGTATGAGAGAGTTAACTTAAGAAATTTTTTAAAAATATAAAGTAATGATATGATTAATAAAAATAATAATAATAAATAAAAATATTTAGTATGTAATTTGGTGTCCCATTGGAGTTGGCCTTAGAGCATCTCCAACTCATAACACCAAATTTTACATCATTTTGGTGTTAAAAGAGAATCTTCCTTACATCAATTTTTTTTTCCACTCCAACCCATAATATCAAATTCTACACCAATAGAGTATCTTTAAAGAATATTCTCTCAATAAATATTTATACAATATTAATTAATTAAATACATAATTAAGAAGTATATTAAAAACTTTAAATATGTATATTAATATTAATGTCATTTTAAAGATCTCGTCGAGATCTTTTCAATGGTATAACTTTTGGAATAAATATTTTTATAATTAAGTATGAGAGGGTTAAATTATAAATTTTAAAAAATATAAAATTCTTGATTTGACAATTTAAAAAAAAAAAAAAAACATTTGGTGTTGATGAATATTGATACACCAAATTTGGTGCAACACTATTCATCAACACCAAATTTTCTTCTTGGAAATTGAAATTTACACCAATTTAGCATTGGGTTGGAGATGCCCTTAAAATAAAAATAACAAAAAATTGAATATTATGTTAAGTATATAGGGACAATTATATAAACTTATCATGATTGTTACATTAAAAGAAAAATATTAAACTTTTGACTCTAATTACTCTATGACCCCCTAATTTTAGTTTATAATGGTTATTTAATGGTAAAACAAAAAAACAAAAAAAAAAACAAAAAAAAAAAAAAAACAATTTTATCCTCCAGTTGTTAGGTCAACCGTTAAATTTGACTAACAGTAAGGGATGTTAGTATAATTAAGGCCAAAAGTTGAATATTTTACTTTTTATATAAAACCCAAGGTAAATTTGTGTAATTTTCCATTTTTTATATTGTTTTAAAAATAATGTTGTGAAATATACTTGAAATATTATCTTGATAAGTTTTATTAAAAATTTTAATATTATTTTATTATATTTTAGATGAATTTATTATAATTATACATTTATATTTACTAAAACTTTAACGTATTATTTTCAAAATATTAATATTATTTTATCATTTAATAATATTATTATTATTTAATTATTTATTTCAATTAATAACACAAAAAAAAAAAAAAAAAAAAATCAAGGGTATTGATGTAATATCATAAATTTTGTTAAATTCAAATGTTACACACTTAATGGTGGTTTGACTATGAGGTGTCACTTCTAAGGATGGCAATTAAACCCGAACCCGTGGGATTCGCCCAAACCCAACCCGCTTAAAGAGGGTTTGGGTTGGGATAAGTGTACCCGTGGGCGGGTTTGGGTTTAAAAATTGCACCCATCATGGGTTCGGGTTCGGGTATGGATTTGGAAAAAAATCCATACCCGAACCCGCGTACCTGCGAACAATAAAAATTATATAATATTTTATTATTTAAAATATTATAAATTTAAACTCCAATAATTTTTTTTTTAATTATATAGAGAATAAAATGTAAACATTTCGTTTTTATTCTTTAAAATTATAATATTTCATATATTTAAATAATATAGAAATAATTTTCAAAAAAAAAAAAAAAAAAAAAATTGACGGGTTCGCGGGTTTTACCAGTGGACCCGCTTGTTTCACGGGTT
Source organism: Acer saccharum (assembly GCA_030490815.1). Classification (NCBI taxonomy): domain Eukaryota; kingdom Viridiplantae; phylum Streptophyta; class Magnoliopsida; order Sapindales; family Sapindaceae; genus Acer; species Acer saccharum. Next base: position 18,837,926 of record CM059868.1, on the reverse strand, counting down.
CATGGGTGGGTTTGGGTGTCCCCCAAACCCACGGGTAAAACCCAAACCGAACCTATTTATTTTTGCGGGTTCGTGGGCGGGTTTGATAGACACAAAATTTCACGGGTTTGGGCTTGGATTTTGCCGAACCCGCCCCATTGCCATTCCTAGTCACTTCCGAAAGGTTAGATTTATTTGATACTTGTAAAATAATAATAATAATAATAATATGAAGATTAGTGTGATAAAAAACAAAAAGTTGCAAACTACTTATTATTAGGAGAGTCTATTACACTATTTTTTTTTTTTACATGCGGAATGGGATTTGAACTTGGTCCTTAACTTGATTGAGAAGTGGACATGATGAGGTTAGTCCGTTAGTAACTCCTCACACTTGTACAGGTTACAGGTTCGAGTATTTCGCCTCCCAAAAAAACCCCGAATGGAATAGTGTAATACTTAAAAAAAAAAAAAAAAAAAAAAAACTTGATTGAATGGTTTTTTTTTTTTTTTTTTTTTTTAGTATAGTACTGTTCTCATGTGGACGTCATGATATAATTTCATGATGATATTGAATGTAAGCCACTAGTTTTGACAAGTGCATACACACTTGAGTCAAATCACGTAAAACTAGTGGCTCACATTCAATACCCTCATGAAATTATATCAGGACGTCCTCATTTGAAATTATATATATATATTGTTGAGAAAATTAAGGCTACAAAATATAAAAAAATCTAAAAATCAAAGAAGAGGCACATGTATCGATCTAAACCATTTCTTTTGTATTTTGAAACGAATAATTATATTTAGTATGTGTATATATGTATAGCATATCTCAAACATATACATATGTACATATATATATATATAAATATATATTTACACACACTAAGGGGTCGTTTGTTTTTTTCCACTTAAAACTTAACGGGTATGAATCATAATTATTAAGTTGTTTTGTTTGTTTTTCTAAGTGGTCAAACAATTTCAAATAAAAAGTAAGAAATCCTGACTTTTCACTTAATTGTAAATTACTGAATTGCATTAAATGCAATCCAAAATCTTTTCTTCCGATACTATCCCCCGTATATAACATATTTCCAATTTCATCATAATTATATATGGTATAGAAATCTTTATTTTAATTTATTGTTTATTTTAAATAGCTTTAAAAATAAAAAAGGACCCTAATTACTTCTCATATTGGTGTTTAATATCAATACTTTATTATGATATTAGGGTGATGTATTTATATATTATTTTTTTAGAGTGTTTTGTGTGAGTTTTCCTGCTACCCCTTTTATTTTTTGAAAAAAAAAAAAAAAAAACCTTTTTTTTTTCTTAGTAAAAATGAAGTTTGTTTGTAATGGAAGAAGAAGATCATGATCATATGTGTTCATATATAATAATTATTTTTGGATTGTTTTTATTCCATATTATATGTATAATTGTTTAGTATGGGTATAAATGTAAAATTACTTATTTTCAGACAATTTTACTTTTAAAAAACAAACGTGTTGACAATACATTCAGATGTGAGAACAAAAAAAAACAAGCAAACATGTCATTCAAGTTCAGATTTCAGTTTCTATTAAGTCTTTAGAAAAATTCAAGACTGTTCAATCTTCAGACAAAAAAAACAAACGACCCCTAAATATAATAATTCGTTTCAAAAAACAAAAGAAAAAATTGTTTTCCAAAAAACATCTAAAATAAATTAATGTCATCCCTTTATTTACCAAAATGCCACTCATTATATGGAATTGGATGGAATTAGATGGAAATTGATGAAATATTCATTAGTGTCACACTTTTCGTTAAAAATGGCTATTTTGAAACTAATTCCCAATCTAGTAGCCATTTTTATAGTATGTCATCAGGGTAATTATCCCTAATAAAAACAAGTCATGAGAGCATCTATTTCAAAAGGAAAAAAAAAAAAAAAAAAAAAAAAAAGGTCATGAGACTATGAGAGCATTTAGAAATGAGAGAAAAATAAATTGAATGAAATTGTAATATACAGTAGAGAGGTTCCATGCACAGCCATTTAATGCGTACAAATGAGGATGTTACGTGCATTGGGGGCTTTAGAGGAATGGGTTCACGGTTCACCGCGTGGCTTTAAACGTCGCCGTACTAAAATTACACACCACACGTGTAAATTCAATTAATTTCATTGTTGTCACATTTATTGCATACTACACTTTAGCTGGCAGGTTATGGGAATGATTTAATATGACTCTCATCTCACCACATCAATTTTACCTTTTTCACTGTAATCAAATCCCATCCATGCAAATGACTCCCAAGTCGGTGGTAGATGTATGAGCTTGGGGTTTGAGTAAATGACTCTCAAATCAACGGCTTGAATCTTATCAATAGTAAAAAGCTTCATATATATATATATATATATATATATCTCATCCGTGCAAATTGAATAGAAAACTTCCCACACAGCTTGTAAAATATGTATAGTGAGATTTTGCCATTAGGGATGAACAAGAAATTCAATTGTTGGGTCACTATACATAAACAAAAAAATTTAGGGGATCAAAGTGAAAAGGATTTAAAATTTGGTAATAATTTATAATTTGTTCAAAAGACTTTAAATTTTTTTATTTTTTTATTTTTTTTTTTAGGGAGGGGGTCATGGCACCGAGTTTTTCTCTGGTAGGCACATAACTGTGAGCATACTTATAGCACATTTATCCATCTAATCATTTTTTGTCAGAAGAGGTAGTGTAATTGGGTCAAATAATGTTTACATAATAAAAAGTGACGAGGTGGATAAGTGTAATTATGTGCCTACCATAGAAAAACTCTCATGGCACCCTAAAATTTTTAATTAAATAATCTTTTTAAAAAAGTTATATTTAATATATAAATATTTTAAAAATTTACTTTGGCCCCCCAATTATTATATATTAGTATATTGGACCGTATAATGCTTGTTTTGATTTCATTTTCTAATGTGCTTTAACTAATACAATTATTTTCTACACTGTTGATGTGAGTCATCACACATTCACACTCATAATGTGTTTATCATATTATTACAGTTTATCAAAGTAACTTCATCAGATTTCACTTGTTTTATATCAGTTGAACGAAATGGTCATATCATAAATCATACACATGCATCAACTTAGACCCTTGGCATTATAATTAATAGTAGGGGGAATTGCACAAACATCCCTCGAGGTTTGTTAAAATTACACATATATGGCAGTTTTGGTCATATACACACAAACTTCCCTCAACATTTGAAAATTGTTGCACAAACATCCCCTGCCATTAGATGGATCCGTTAGTCAATGGTCAAAAGTGTAAAAAGTCTAAAATACCCTTTATTTTTATTTTAAATAAACTAAAAAATAAGATAAAAAAATATAAATTTTTTTTTTTTAGATAACATAAATGTATCTTAACTCTGAAAGCTGGAAAAAATTCATCTTTACAAAAAAAAAAAAAAAAAAAAAAAAAAAAAAAAAAAAAGTTTTTTAAACAATTTAATAAGAAATAAATTTTAAATTTTAAATTTATTTAAAATCAAGGGGGAATTGCACAAACTAAATTTTTTATGTTTGAAGATGAATTTTTTTTCCAACTTTTAGATTTAGATGCATTCATATTTTCTAAAAAAAATTAATATTTTTTTTTATCTTACTTTTGAATTTTTTATTTTGTTTAAAATAAAAATATGGGGTATTTTAGACTTTTAGCATATTTGACCATTGACTAATGGATCCATCTAATGGTAGGGGATGTTTGTGCAACAATTTTCAAATGTTGAGGGAAGTTTGTGTGTATATAGTCAAAACTGCCATATTTATACAATTTTATCAAACCTTAGGGGATGTTTGTGCAATTCCCCCTTAATAGTATTATTCTACAATGGGTTATAACTTATAAGAAGGTTTGACAACATTTGAAACTCGAGATGTTTTTTGGAAGCAAGAACTCGAGAAGTTAGATTGCAGTAAATATTAATATATTTACTGCAATCTAACTTCTTGAGTTTTTGTTTAAAAAAAAAAAAAAATCTCGAGTTTCAAATGTTGTACAGGATAGTGGGGTTTTATTAATTTTACTTTGTGCATGATTTTTTTAATAAAAATTGTATGTCTCTTACTCTCTTTAAGTAATTTGATAAAGGAAAAGAAAAAAAAAAAAACTAAATAATTTAAAAAGTGAGGTATAAATAGTTCAATAGTGAGTGTGTCAATAGCACCACTAACTCATTCTGAAAACGATCCCACCAGGTGTGTTTTCTAATTAAAATTATTAATCTCAATCAAATTTAAGCATGATCATTTCCCACTTAAATTTAGTATGCAATTATTTATAGTAATATTATACAACTCAAAATTCAACCCAAATGATGTAGTAAGTGAATTGTTCCCACCATACAAATCATGAGATGATATGGTAAGGACAAATTAATTACATACCACATCATTTTTGTTGGTTTTTAGGCTAATTTTTGGGTTGTTTAACATTGGACTAATTGCACAAATATCCCTTAAATTTAGGCATAATTGCAAGCATATGTAACTTTTACTCATAATTGCACAAACGTCCCTTTCCGTTAGTTGACTTTCGTTAACTCTAACCGTTGACCACAATTTTAACCGACAATGACTAAAGTACCCCTAGTTACCTATTTTATTATTTAAATTAATAATTAAAAAACGAAACAGAAAAGACAAAGAAAACAAAACAAAAACAAAATCAATCATTTTTATTTTCTCTTTTATTTTCTCAACCCCCAAACACAATCCAAAAATAAACTTAACAAACAAAAACCAAAACTCAATCTCAAACAACAACCAAAAATCAAATCCACAAATAAAAACTCAAATCTATCAATTCCACAACCAGTTAACAACATCCATTTTAAAAAAAATTAGAACTTCAATGGTGGGTTTTTAACTTTCTAGGTTGAAGTTCTAATTTTTTATTTTTATTTTTAATAGATGTGGTTAACTGGTTGTTGAAGTTCATTTCTTAATTATTAATTTAAATGATAAAATAGGTAACTAGGGGCACTTTAGTCATTGTGGGTTAAAATTGTGGTCAACGGTTAGAGTTAATGGAAGTCAACTAATAACAGGGCATGTTTGTGTAATTATGGGTAAAAGTTCCATATGCATGCAATTATGCCTAAACTTAGGGGCCGTTTGTGCAATTAGTCCTTTAACATCAGTGAATTATTTAGTTTATGTGAAAGCACACAATATTTAAACTGCAATTTAATTGTATTTCTTTTCATCTCTTTGTTATTATTAATATTATTATTATTATATATTTTTGTTATTCTTATTTTGCAAATCTGTACTCATATTAATTTTGTGCACAGGTAAAATTTGCATCAATAGTAATGCTTAGTTCCGTGAAAGATCAATGCTAAATATTACAAACCAGGGGTTTGCAAAAAAACCGCATGGTTAACCGAACCAACCCGTTTAACCCAACCCAAAATTTATGGGTTGATTCAGTTTAACATATAAAAAAATTATTAATCGGTTTGTCATTTAACAAACTGATCAAAGATTGGTTCGGTTTGGATTGCTAAAAATAAAATTCATACAACCCAAACCAATCCATGGGTTTTGTAACTTTTATTTATACTTCTTTGCTTCTCAATCGTATAAATAAGTTTTTTTTTTTTCATTGTCATCAACCATTTGGTATTGTACCACTCCTCTAGTCCTCTTTCTTTATATATTATATTTTTTTAATAAATAAAATATAATTACTCCTCTCTTTGGGTGCTTTTTAGAATGTAAGGTTTTTTTTTTTTTACTTTGACTTGATCTTATTTTTATTTTTAGCTAGATTATGTTTTTTTTTTTTCTGTTATGATACTTGTTATTGTTAATTTGTTAATTATATAATATTTATCTTAATTTTTAAAACAATTAAACAACACCTATATTTAATATTTTTATATTTAAATAATTTTTTTATAATAATACAAAAAATGATTTTTAGGTTCAAACATGAACTGATAAATCTACCCAAACAACCTGACTTTTTTTGGTTTGGTTTAAATCGGTTTGGTAAATCACATTGACTTGATTTTCAATTGAAATATAGCCAAACCGATACATATTGGTTTGGTATGACATTGAACTTTAACCCAAACCAAACCAAAAATGCAGACCCATATACAAACCTTTGTATTTCAGCAGAGGTGTTAATTGTGATCTTGTGGGTTAATATGCAAGCTCTTATAATTAATGTGTATCACATGTTAATGTTGCTAACATATATCAAATCTCATCGATTTATGTGTTAAATACTGTACTTTTTGCCTTGTTGGTATCAAAGTAGCAAGGTCTTGGGCTCAATCTAACTTCATATAATTAATTGTGCTCTTGTGGTTAATATATAGTTGTTACAATTAATGCATATCACATGTAACATGTTAATTTTGTTAACATATTAAATTCTGTTAACTTATAAGTACTTTTGTTGGCATCAAAGTCATCATGAGGTCTCGGCTTCTGCATCAAAGTCATCATGAGGTCTCGGCTCAATCTCCTCTCTTTCCCATTTGTTTGAGTTGTTTATTTATTTTATTTTTTTGAAAGGCAAAACATATTCAAAAAGGGCCAAGCCGAAGTGACAAATGCAATATAAGAGCATCTCCAATGTTATGCTAAATTATTGTGCCAATGTTAAAATTTAGCACAGGGTGTAAAAACCACCCTCTAATGCAGTGCCAAATGATGTGCCAAATTTGACACACAGTATAGCATATATATCAATAATGTTAAACATCCCACCTAAAATCCCACTTTTTTCATCCCACTACATGTGGCATGTGAGGTGTCAAATTGTGAGTGGATACACATTAATGACACCCACCCCATGTATCCATTCACAATTTGACACCTCACATGCCACATGTAGTGGGATGAAAAAAGTGGGATATTAGGTGGGATGTGTAGCATTACTGATAGCATATACCAAATTTGGTACAATAATAAATGCTCATTTTTTAATTACAAAAATACCATTATATATATATTTTTAAATGAAATAATGAATGCATTAATGGAACTTTACATTGAAACATTAAAATACATAATTAATGCATTAATAGTAAGTGTTTACTTTTATACGGTCTTTCTATTATTAGTTCGAACTGACAAAAGTTATATCAGTTCCTTGTATGTGGGCCATTGGATTTAAATACTTTGACTGACAAGTGCATACAGCCAAGTCAAAGTATTTTTGTCAGTTAAAGTATTTAAATCCAGTGACCCACATACAAGGAACTGATATAACTTTTGTCAGTTCGAACTGATAATAGAATTTCTGTACTTTTATAATTTTAATTAATAAAATAATAAAAATAGCATTTTAAAAAGAATTGTGCATTGAAGCACAATGCTAAATTGATGTGTCAAATATAGCATTTTACTCTTTTTTGTGCCAATTTTTGTATTAGCATTGCTATATGCATTGGAGATGATCTAATTGTGATCTAAGAAGTTGGCAATGGTTAAGATGTGATTAACACTTTATTAACAACCAATAATATGTGAGGAAAAGGTGAGGATGATGTGAGGTGAGGAGAGGATCCTTGTCCAATAAGTTGGATAACCAACATTAATTTTGGAGATAAAAAAAGATAAAGCGATAAAAAAAAAAAAAGTGTCTGATGATAAAGTAGTATCATTGTCATTAATTATATATGATATTTGATCAATTATATAATAAAGCTTCACTCTATTGATCTCAATAATGCATGCTTAATAATAACAACAAAAGAAATATAATATGATTGGATGTCACTCTTGTGCATCTTTCCGATGCTCAAAAGAAATCTATATATTAAATGTTAATAAATACTCGCAAATTAAATGAGCTTTCAAGGAATCAATTTTTGACCAAACAATAGTCATATTCACTTTTTGCACTCTTTTTCCAAAAATGGCAAGTTGAAATGTCTCCCTCTCAAAGAAAGTCACTGTAGCCCAGACTCTGAGAAGCCATGGATGGCTTGAATTTCATAACCCTAGCTACCTTAGCTGTATACTGATCTTGTTTTCTTCTTTTTTTTTTGTATGGTTATGAAATGAATGGTCATGTGTTAGCATGTCACATCTCATGATCTATCAAAGTGAAAAAAAAACTTTGATAGAGCGTGTCACCATGTTACCGGTGTATCTGTATATGTCACGAGTAGTTGATTGGATGAATACATTAATCTCATATCACGTGTCGTGATGTGAGTGGACCGACATGTGAAACCCACCTCACCTGAGTTTTTCCTTCAGTATTCGATCATCAATTCCTCCCTTTACATGTTTTCCCTTATTTACTGACTATATTGATAAAGCAACTCTTTTTCTGATAAAGCCCTAACGCCACTCTTTTCTGCACCTGCATTCGGGACATTTTATTTATTTCTGGTCTTGTCTTTGTTTTCTCAAGTGGCTGGAAGAACCCTTGTCTGAAAATCGAAGACTTGAAGTTCATTGTAACATGGTTTCATCAAACAATAAACAGAGAGAGAGAGAGAGAGAAGTACGTTAATGAGTTTAGTAAAGAATACTTGCACGCACCATTTGAATTAACTTTCCCAATCTCTTCAATGGCTTGGGAAAAGAATACTACATCATTCATACAAAATTTAGGGTTCGAAGAAAGAAATACGACTACTACCATACCAATCTCATCTTGCCATTGGTATATATTTGCACAATGCAAAACCTGTGATTTATACGTTTCATCATATTTATCTTATTTATCTTAAGTGACATTTGGCTATATAATAATTATAAGAGGACATGGTGACTTAATTATATTACGAATTTCGTTGTATTTTAGTAAATTCATAACTTAAGAAAATTAACATTTAAGATTAAGAATTTACTTGAAACAATTTTTTATCTTGACATTTTATATTCACAAACCAATTTTATCTTTTGATAATCCTTTAAAGACAATTTGATAACAAAATTAAAAGTTAAAAAATTTCTTACTAATAGATATTCCGTTAATATTTGTATCTCTAATGCAATTATAGTTATTCAACATCAAACTGAGGTGGTACAAAAAATATTAGACAATGTCAACATTCAAAGGCTAAACAAGCAGGTTCATCAAGTATTTAAAAATGATATTCATTTTTCTTCTTCAAGCTCTTTCGTTCTTGGCACAGAATTAGATCACAAAAAAAACAATTGCACTCATTCTTTTTTGTATTTCTATATTTCTTCTAGGTCGCATTCTTCTTCTCTAGAAAGTTAGGGCAAGTGAAGACTTAAAAAAAAAAAATCATAATTTGGGTTTTTTTTAGTGATTTTAATTTAATTTGGCATGCTTTCACGTATTTGTTGTCCCTTGTCAGTCTGGTTTAAATCTTTAAGAAATAAATTTGTTACTGGTTCTGATTTATATATTTTACAAGTTGAAGTTTGGAAGTGGTCGGTGTTTCTAAGGATAAAATAAAAAAAATTGTTTGGTAAAGAAATAAAGCAAAAAAGAAGATAATTTTTTTTTTAGAATGTCATTAAATATGTTTTAAATGGAAACAAATTTTATTATAATTTTCTATCAAGTATATTTTTATACTATGTATATTGTTATCATATCAACAATTATTTACGTATAAACCTCTGTTACATTATTAGATGGTGTTAGGTCGGTAGTATTAAAGTTCAATGGTTACTAAAATACAATTATCACAAAACACAAGCACCAACTATTTGATGAAACTCTAAAAAAAATAAATAAATAAATAAATTTTTTTTTTTTGATGGAATTCGAATTCCAAAATATATAAATAAATAAATATATAAATTGATTGATTGATTGATGGAAATCTTCAAAACAATAAATATCTAATCATAATCTGTACACATAGAATCTTTCTTTTCATTTTTTTTCTTTTATAACAAATTACAGTACTTGCTCAACGGTAATATTTATTAAAATGATCAGTAACTCATGCCTATATAATTATATATGCAATTTTTCTCTTGTACGTATACAATTTAGATATATCTATAATATACTGATACATATCATCATACTTTTACCATGTATATTATTATGATTGAAGTTATATTGTTTACATGGTAAAAGTGTGGTGATGTGTATTAGTATACTATAGATATGCTTAAATTGTACCCATGAGAGAAAAATTTCCTATATACGAGATTATGAGATCGAGTCATGTCTTCATCTCCTAACTTCGAATTTATTGTAATAGGATAAAAAAAGTTATCTATTCAAAATGGAATTAATATAAGCATGCTTAGTTAAATAAATCACTATTGTTTTTTTTTTTTTTTTTTTCCTAATGAGCTCATTTTATTTTGTATTTTAATAGTAGGATGAGTTAAATTCATGTTGTTGTTTAGAGTAAAAATAAATTCATAATTCTTTTTAACAGCTGTTGGTAGACCTTGCATTATAGTAAGTTGATGAGGGCAATAAAAGAAAAGATCTTTGGTTTAGGAAAAAAAAAAAGTTAGGGCATGTGTGTCTAAAATGTATTTTAAGTAATTCCTAGTATGGATTAATTTGTCATTATAACAGAATTTGAAAATGGAGTGTGAAAGGAGAATACATGAATTTGCAAATAGCACTGCTGATTTTTTATTCTTAAAGTTAAATAATGTATATTAATAAAATCAAAACATGTGCACACGTACTGGATAATTACTAGTATAAATATATGTTAAAATGGAGAAAAAAAATATTCGGTCACTTATATTGTTGAGTGGTGCATCCAACCATTAAAGATGTAACATGTGACCTTGAATGGTCAGAAGTGACACAAATCGAAGAAAATCGTTAATACTATTGTATGTGTGCGTTGCTAAGTAGTGTATCCGACCACTAAAGATGTAATATGTGGCATTGTGTAGTAAGAAACAACACGTGTGCAATTTTTTTGCCACATGTCTAATCATCATATACAAATATTTTAATATATATGTATGAACTCATGCATATATAACTGTTATGTTACATCATGGATTTTAGGAACATACGGAAGTGAAACCCTAGAATTATTGCTTTGTGCATGCGCGCAAGTGTGGAAATTAAAATTTAGAACTATATACTGTATATAACATACATACAGTGAAAATGAGCAGGTGTCGCACTTGAAAACAAAAGATGACCCAAGAGATCACTTGTACAACCGTCTGATATGCATGTTTAATTTAATTGAGTCAAATATCTTATATCCACTTATGAGTGCAAATGTATCATGATTGATTGTGTTTCATGCATGGATCATAAAGAGTACAGTAGTTTCAGAACCTGGAATACACCGATGCAATGCGTATATTTTCCATTCAATTTATATCATATAGTATGATTAACGAATAGCATTTATTCATAAATCAATCGACGTAAAAATGTATTTAAAATTTTCTCATGAGATAATAACGGAGAAAGTGTAAGATGCACCATCGAGTATTAGCATCTTTTTTTCTAATGTGTTTTTGTCTAATTAGATTTTTCATATATGTTAAACAAGTGAGAAACAAAATTAATGCTATGTGTTTTGTAATTTAACCAATAAACTTTTACTTTATTTCAATTCACAATTGTGTTCCATTAAATTTTTTCTATTGTTCCCACATGTCAAAATGTGAGGCATTTTTTCTTTTGATTAATTAAGAAATTTAATGAGTATAAATGTAAGGGCATCTCCAATGCAAGCTCCAATGCAAGCGTGGCTTGTAAAAAAAAAGGATGTCACGTAGAATAAATAGAAGTTACGTTAATAATTGTGTCTCCAATGCAGCCGTGCATATTCAACCTCAAGCTGATGTGGCAAAGAAAATATTAGACATTGTTAATATGACCGTCCACTTTCAGACGATCTGTTGCACAACTATTTTTTAGGTTAACTTAGCAAATATTTAAAACTAACATTAATTTTTCATATATTTTTGGTAAGGAAAAAAAAATAAAATAAAAAACAGGAAAAAAATATAGACACGTCATTAAAAAAATTGTATTTTAGACAGACGCATTGGAGACCAAATTTTGAGTTGATTGTCTATCAAGTTTATTTTTGTGACACATAGGAAGCAAGTTTCTTGACGTTATTGTCATGTCAACAATTATTGGTATGCAAGCCACTTTTTCATTGGAGATGCTTTAATGATCTTAAATTACTACTATTATATGCTAAAAGGCTCAAATGACATGCAAATAATGATCTTTAACTTTTTTGTGTTTTTAGTCAAAAAAAAAAAAAAAAAAAAAGAAGCCAAACCAAGGCTCACTCCATGCTAAAAAAAAAAAAAAAAAAGTCTAACATTGTCTGAAACAACACATGAAAAGATAGATATATAGAATCAATAACTGTGAGTTGCAAAATTTAACATAAAGAAGAAGCCCTAGCTAGGTTTTCAGTACTAGTGCTCTCTTGTAATGGTGAGTCAGTCACCCACACTTTTCTTTTCTTTTCTTAATTCTTAAAGAAACCCTAGCTAGGGGTGTATCATATCAAAGCCTGCTAGCCGTTCATCAGTAGATGCAATTTTTAAGCCACAGAGAGCACACTTTTTTTCTACGAAATTAGAAAAGAAAATCCCAACCCTTGATGGTTCTGATGTTGTAGGTGGGTCCACGTACACCCCCAGTCTCTTGCCATTGTTTTTATTTATTTAAATTTTATTCTAATTTCTATATATGTTGCATCATATACCCCCCTTCAGCAGAAAAAATCTTCCCAAATCATTCCCTCTCTCTCTCTCCTCATGATCTCTTTCTCTCTCATAGTCATAACCCTTGACCCTTTGTTATGTGTCATCAAGCTTCTTGTAGCTAGAAAAGACATCTAAGAGAAGTTTTTTGTCATCATCAACCAAACCCTTCAATTTTATGTTTTTTTTTTTTACAGAAAGATCAAATAGGGTACTTGAAAAATATCTGTAATTGATCTCTCTATATATGCTAGAAACCACTTGAAGATCACATCCCATTAGAATTCTTTTCCTTTTAGTAATTTGAGTACTGAAAAAAGAAAAAAAAAAGGCCACATATTATACATTTAAACCAATTGCACCATGGAAATGAACCAAAACAAGCTCACAAATCATTCTTGGGATCCTGAAATGGCCATGGTAGACCAAATTCTTCATGATTCATTTCCCTTCAACTCTCTTTGGCCTACCTATAGCTCTAGCTATACTCCACTTCAAATTCCAACTTCATCATCATCAATGACAACATTGTTTGGTGCTGATCATGACCAAATGGGAAACAAGTACAATAACAATAACAACAACATGGAAGAAGAAGATCAGGAAGAGCCAGAAGAAGAGCTAGGGGCCATGAAAGAGATGATGTACAGGGTTGCCGCGATGCAGCCGGTGGACATAGATCCGGCCACAATCCAGAAGCCAAAAAGGCGTAACGTCCGGATCAGCGACGACCCTCAAAGCGTGGCAGCGCGTCTCAGGCGGGAAAGGATAAGCGAAAAGATCAGAATTCTTCAAAGACTTGTCCCTGGAGGCACAAAGATGGACACAGCTTCCATGCTAGACGAAGCAATTTGCTATGTCAAGTTCTTGAAGAGACAAATCCGTCTCTTACAATCAAATCCACACCCCACACCACCACCACCACCACCACCACCTTGCATTGGAGATAACTGGCAACTTACTACACAAAACAAACACCACCACCAGCTTGGTTCAACCTCCCTCGGACCCGGGTTAGCTTTTGGGGCTAACGGGGCTGAACCGCCCTTTTGCTTTAATCATGAGGTAATTAATTAGTGATTAATGATGAGATTTAATTAGTACAAGATGAATTTAAGTGTGTATAATTTAGGGGAAGTCATGTGGAGGAAATTAAAAAGTTGTTGGGATATTGTTGAATTAAAGGGTGTTTGTGTGTATTTATGTATGTGTGGAATAATCATAACGGTTAGGTTGTGTTACGTACCGCCATATATATAATTTATAATAAGGTTTTTGGAGTTGTGTAAGTTGGCCGGAAAGTTTGTTTGGCTGACTCTCTCTTCCGGGAATAAAACAGTGACGTGAAAAACTATTATAAAATCTCTCACAAAATCATTGCAAAATCTCTCTCTCTCTCTCTCTCTCTCTCTCTCTCTAGATATCTCTGCATATGTATATTATACAATAAATGTTGATCATGTGTGTGGATGATGACCATGATGACTATATATATATATATGTGTGTGTGCATATGGATGTATAATTGTGCATGAATGCATGAACCCATGTCCATATATGATATATGCACATGGACCCATGGGCAAATCTTTCTTATATATGTGTGTTTTTGTATACATGACGTGATTAATTCATGTCATAAATGGAATTTGATTTGATTTGATTTTTTGATATAGTATCATATAAACATTTTGAAGTAACCAAGAATTAAATTATCGCAAGAAAGAGTATAAAGATTGAGCAGGTCGGGGATTTGGGCAAGATGATTTGGCCTCAAAAGATTATTTATTATGAGATATAGCTAGAGTTGCTATTAGTTTAGAGAGTTCTGTTTTTTGAATTGTTGTTTTCCAGATTGGTTATTGTATTCTACTTGTATTGACATTGTTTCTTGTACTTACCTCTGATGATCGAGGTTTAAATGAAGTTTTTCATTTTAAAAAAAAGAAAAAGATTATCTATGAATTATGGGAAGTAGAAAAAGAAAAGAAAAGCCTACCAAGACTAAAACGAAACCCTAAGTAGAATTTCCCCCATCCAAAATTAAAGAAGACAGGGAGAGAAATCAAACTTAATTAAAGGCATTTTTTTATATTATTATTATTCCTTGTGATGAAATATTTTGATGGTTTGCCAATTGACTAGCTCTTGTAATATATTCTGATATCCTCCTCAAGATCAAACCAGCTCCAGTCCAGGTAATGAATCCCCATCTCACGCTATATATATACCCACAGTCCACAGACTTGAAGGCCCTAGATGATCAATTTTGAAAATCAAAATTTTCCTGGGATATCATAATTTTCTTGTAGAAAACAAAATGGTCATTCTTAGGTTTTTTGTTTTGTTTTGTTTTGTTTTTTGTTGATTGTTTTTTTTTGTGTTTTTGTTTTTTTTAAGGATTTTATATGCTTTTAACTTTAGGATCATTATTACACCCAGCTCTCTTTTCTTTAGTTTGTTGGATTAATTTGTCTTGAAAAAATATATATTTTGCTTTCACAAGGCATAATCCTGCAAACAACAATATTCTCTTAATTAACATGAATTTTGTTTAGTTAGCTACTCTGTATAAATAGGTTATTTTCTTAAATATGATGATCGATGAGCACAAGAATTTCAGAAAAACTAATCAATACATTTGTGTATGTTGATTCAATACATACATGTTCAATTTATTTATAAAAGTTTCACTTGATTGTATAATATCTGTACTTTTTTCATTTGATATTTTATTTCATAATTTAACCCTACCGAAGTGATATAATCGTAATAGCACAATCACTACTGTTAGCAAAATGGTTGGGCGTACGTTTTTCCTTCACTTATATGATAGGCAGATTTCTGAATCAATTGGTGTTAGATTTCCGAAAAAAAAAAACTGAAATGTTTATAGATCTTCACCTCTATCATACTTGCAACTTAGCATTACTGTCAGAATATTGAAATGTTTATAGATCTCTTAACATCTCTGTGATAGTATTACTTAATTTTGAGTTGGCAAAGAGTAGAGAATCAAAACTGTGAACAGATTTTGAAAACCATATGCGATAATTATAAGGAATTTAATATGAAAGATTTATTTATTTTTGTCTCTTTTAAGGCAATTGATTTGATCATATACTACCCTGATATATATATATATATATATATATATATATATAGTCAAAAATTCTATTATCAGTTCGAACTGACAAAAGTTATATCAGTTCCTTGTATGTGAGCCACTGGATTTAAATACTTTGACTGGTGTCAGTCAAAGTATTTAAATCCAGTGGCTCACATACAAGGAACTGATATAACTTTTGTCAGTTCGAACTGATAATAGAAAGACTGTATATATTGTATCTTAGTTTTGTTATAAATCAAAGCTTCTAATTAAAATATGTATAGCAGATAAATATTTGTGTAGTAATAGAAAGGCAGACTAGCTACAAAAGATAACTTTGTAATTTCTTTTTTCTCTTAACTTAAATTCTCACATAAATTGTATAAATGGAAGAAATATGATTAGCTTTTGATCCTCGTTTATTTCCTTTTTCTTTATTTTCTGGCAATAGACTAGAATCTATAATCTTATTGGTGAAAGCATAGCTGTGTTAAATGATTTTGTGCATGACATAATAAATGAAATTATATATATATGAGTGGGTTTTTCATGTTAGGCCGAAACAACAGCTTTAAACTCTCATCGAAATTAGGATGCGTCCGGCCTTAAAGCTTCCAAAATCCAAATAAAAAATTTAATAATTGATTTTAGAATTAATCAACTTATTTAATTTTAAATCTTTGATTTTTATAGACGTACCATTGGATTGAAATTTAATGACTAACCGCTAGCCTTATAACTATACATATTTGTATAATTATCTAAACCCTAACTTTAATCATAACATTCCAAAATGATGAAAAATTACCTGTAAATATGGTTTTGGATATAAATGACATTTATTCAGTCTAACATTGTTTCAAATTTAAGTCACTGCACCGTAGGTGGTATATAAAAAAAGATCTGCAAAATTTTTGGCAAGTAAGAAAGGCAGTTCAGGAATGGCTTGCCATGTAGTAACAGAAAATCAACATGGATGGATGCATACATAAGAAGAAGAAGAAGAAGAAGAAATGCTATAAAGAAAACAAATTATAGGGTGTTTTTCTTTTTTCTTTTATTTTTCCCCATCCAAAATGAAGTGATTTTTGATTAATGATAAATTCAACATTGAAGGTGAGATAAGATGTTAAGGCTCTTTTCAGCCAACTTCTCATGTCTCTTTGACTGGCCATTTTGTCCCGAAAGGGAAATTCTAAAATGATCAGGAAGAGATGTCTTGAATTGGAGACTTGAATATAATCTCATAAAAATGATAAACAAACTCTTGTCAATTGCAGTTAATTTGCATTTTATTTATGTTTGGATATAAACATTTAAACAAACTCTTTTTTTATTTACAAAATGAATTAATGTTAAGAGCTATATATGCTTGTTCTTACACTTGTTAGCATTCCCATAGCTGTTCTTTTGGGATGAACTGAGGTGCAGGTTTTTAAAATTCTTAAACAAAAAAACCAAGAGATTTCAATGAATGCTATTACTTGCTAGGTGGTTGATCCCTAGCTAACATTCTTCCTCATGGCCTGCTTCAATCCCAACCAACTATACAGGAATAATACGTACGTTGACAATATTGATGATATATATATATAAAATAATAATTAAGTAGAGGAATTTCAAGTTTGGTTCATGTCCTTGCTTGTTGGACTTTGATTTTTAGATTTGGATTTGGGAACAAAGGTGCTTCCTTGTCTATTTCCATGTCTTATTGGATCAATGTGTTTATACTTTATATATCTTGGCAATTTATATTGGATTTGAGTTTTGTGTTGAATGCTTACAGAGTTACAGCTGGTTAGATGGAAATCAAAGCTATTTTTAATTTCTTAATATTTTTCCTTTAATGATTAATATACTTTTATAAAATTTTAATTATATATATATATATATATATATATGAAAATAGGCTAGACAAGCACGTCGACAAAAGAAAGAATAGTTAAAATCCAAAACCAAACGCTTAGATGACGTAGAAATGACAAGGCAACGTGAAAAAGGGGAGTATTAGTACGGATTGGATTGAAATAATATTATCTTTTGTTTGGTATAACATAGGATTGGATAAAAAATAATTGAAAATAATTGTCTTTTGTAAGAGATCAATATAAAATTATATAAAATTAATTTTTAAATAAATAAAATCATTTTAAATCAATTCAAAGAAAAGAAAAATAAATTTATTTTAAATTAAATTTGATTAAAAAAATTATTTATTTATTTTAAATTTCAATTTCCTTCTATTTACTTAACTCCTCAATCGATTTATTCTTTATTTGAGTTATTCTTCATTTATTTTTGTTTCCACTCTTAAGTATTCTTCATATGTATGAAATTAGTTCATTTGTAAAATAATACTAGTTTCACATGTATGAAACTAATTAATTTGTAAAACAATACTAGGTTCATGTGTATGAAACTAATGCATTTTTATATATGAATATGTCAATAAAAATGATAGAAAATTACAGCATTAATTGTATGACTATAGTAATAAATAACTGTATGAAACAAGAGAAAATTTACAGGAAACGTGGTAGAATAATAGCCCAGTTTTTCTAAAAAAATAAAAATAATAAAAGGTTTTGGGATGAATTTGTTTGGGGGGAGAAAGAAAATGTTGTAATTATTTTGATGGAAATTTTTTTCTTTCAAAATTTAGAATAAAATATATTAATATTAAAAAAGAATAACATATATTAAATGAATTTTCAATACAAATTAAATATTATATATAAAAAATAATTTAACTAAAAAAAGGGAAAAAAAAAAAGGTACAAAGGTTGGGAGTAAATAATCTCATCCTTTAGAGCATCTCCAATATAAAAGTGGTTTGAATACTAATAATCGTTGACATGGCAACAATGTCAAGAGACCTACTTTCTATATGGCATAAAAATAGACTTGATAGACAATCAACTTAAAATTTGGTTTCCAATGCTTCTGTCTAAAACACATTTTTTTAATGACGTGTCCATTTTTGTTTTCCTATTTTAATTTAATTTTATTTCCTTACCAAAAATAGATTAAAAATTAATGTCAGTTTTAAATACTTGTTGAGTCAACCGAAAAAATAGCTGTTCAACAGACCGTCTGAAAGTAGATGGTCATGTTGACAATGTTTAATATTTTTTTTACCACGTTAGTATGAGGTTAAATATGCACAGTTGTATTGAAGAAAGATTTATTAACAAAATGTCTATTAATCCCGTGTAACAAACGCACCTTAATGGAACTAGAGAGGGGAAAACGGAAAATAGGTCAAACTACAGGGAGGTTTTGGTAATATCCCTTTAATAAACGCATCTTTCTCTACATTCTATAATAGTTGAAAGTACAGGGGTATTTCTGAATTTAACCCTAAATATTGTATGCCTTCTCCAGGCATCGTTGTGTCTTCTTATTTTCTCTCTCTTAACAACCTCCGATCTCTTCCATTTCAAAAGACCGCCTTTATCTCCCCATCTCTTCTTCACTTCACCATAATTTCCAACCCATCTCTACAGCTCTGTTTTTCTCTGCAAACTTCTCACTTGATTCCCGGTAATTTCGCTTAAACTTTGCATCAACGACTAAGCTACAACTTGTCTTCAAATTTTCATCACAAGTTTATGCTTTTTTGTGGAAAAACAAAATCTTATTTTTTCCATCTGGGTTTGGATTTCTTGAGGTTTCAAGGATGCCCATCTGTGTTTTCTAATCAGTTCTTTGATGTGTTGGGATAAAATATTGTTTATGTGCCGGTAAATTTTGAGTTATTGATCGAATGTAGATTTGTGCAGATGTTTTAGGGATTTTTTTCTGCTAGTAAAAGTGATAATGCTGATATTGTATCTTTGGAACTCTTGTGATTCTTGAAGCTGGATGCGGTTGTTGGTTTGAACTCATTTTGATATTGTTATGGCTAGGTTGATAGGTCTTTGATTCATTCTATAATGGGTTTAATGTTTTATGTGGGAAGATGGATTATTAGGGATCTTGAATTAATA
The DNA here is from genome assembly GCA_030490815.1 of Acer saccharum. NCBI lineage: Eukaryota > Viridiplantae > Streptophyta > Magnoliopsida > Sapindales > Sapindaceae > Acer > Acer saccharum. Next base: position 18,818,157 of record CM059868.1, on the reverse strand, counting down.
TTATCTTTGTCGCTTTTGGTGCATTTATTGAATCATGGTGATAAGATGCTTCACATGATGTATAGTTTGGATAGTGGTGTGTTGAATCTTTTCAATGAGAATGATTGAGAAAATGAGTAGCTTCAGTAGGAGTAAATCATTTACTAGGAGCACATCGTTCAATCGTAGGACCTTCAGTCCATTGAGTGTTGGAACCCCAAGAAGCTTGAGTTTTGGAATCCCCAAAGTTAGTCGAACAAGTTGTGTCTCACAATGGTTTCGCGTGCTTATTGTGGTAGGGTCTTTGGTTTCTTTCCTTGTAGTTGTTGGTGGTGGTTATGTATATGTGCTACCAAGTCTCACTCAGGCAGTTCAGGGAGATAGAATATCCGATTTAAGCAATTCAATGGTTAGTTGTGACGTTGCTGATGGAAGTTGGATTATAGATGATAATTACCCATTATACAATGCTTCAGAATGTCCATTTGCAGAACAAGGATTCAATTGCTTAGGGAATGGGAGGAGAGATAATGGTTATCTTAAATTGAGGTGGAAGCCAAAGAATTGTGAAATACCAAGGTTCAATGTGCACAGTATATTGAAATGGCTTCGAAGTAAGAGGGTTGTTTTTGTTGGTGATTCCATGAGTAGAACACAATGGGAGTCTTTGATATGTTTGCTAATGACTGGGGTGGAGGATAAGAAGAGTGTTTATGAGATCAATGGCAATAAGATAACAAAACGGATCAGATTTTTAGGTGTGCGGTTTAGTTCCTTTAATTTCACTATTGAGTTCTTTCGCTCTGTTTTCTTGGTGCAACATGGTTGGATGCCTAGACATGCCCCAAAGAGGGTTAGATCAACTCTTAAATTGGACAAGTTAGATGATATTAGCAATGAGTGGATTAATGCAGACATTCTCATATTCAACACCGGACAATGGTGGGTGCCAGGAAAGCTCTTTGAAACGTAAGTTCCTTGTTTCTGTATGTAAATGTTCATGGCAACACTTAGTTGCTCTCATTTGAAGTTTACACGTACTATATATTAATTTATTATTCTCATAAGTGATTAGGATGGATTCATGCAATGTGATTCCTTTGATCTGACATGCAATAATTTTTCACAAGCAGCATTAATTAATATTTTTCATTCTATGCTCCATATATTGGATTATGCATTATTGACATATCAATACACGGCGGCCTGTTTCTTAATTATTGAAGAGAAGTTAACATATTGTGCGATACTTCAATTTAGGGTATATAACTTCTAAATTAGTTTTGAAGTTTAGATAATATTGTATCTTCTCTATATCTTAATGGAATTATTTTGTGGATTGTGCTTTTTATTACCAATTATGACCGTCTCTTTCTAACAAACACGGCAGAGGATAAGATGTATGTATGTTTGTGTTGAAAAAGGAAGCCATTTATTTCCACAGTTTGATGCATGAATCCTACTAGAGAGAAATGCCGTATTTTTGTACTACAGTAGAAAGCAAGTAACCTTTGCATTTCCCCGGTTGAATTCCCTACAACTTCTGCTTTATTTCTAAAACTTTTTAGAAACACGTCAGTTGAGGAATAAATATGTAGCAGTTTAATAACTCTTTCTCTTCTGACATTTGACCAATATCCATTTTTCTAGCCCTCAAAACTCCGCTCCCACCTTCAGAACCACAACTGCTTTTAAAGTTTCGCCGTTTCGGTAAAAGATGGAACATTTTGACAGTTATTGGGATGCTCATGTTTACAAACTTTACTAGCTATTAGTTTATAAGTACCTTTTAGGCCAAATGCAAGAAATGTTGTGTGCTATAAGCTTTTGGCACAAGTTATCATCCATTTCTTGGCCAGCTGGTTCTGAGACCGGTATACAATACGATCTTCCTTTTCTTCCCAGTTCTCGTCGTGGTTAGTTGTCAATGATGTCCTGCTATTATATAATAAGACATTTTCAGGAGAGATTACATTTTTAACCTTGTTTCTTGTATCCTAGGCATTTTTGTATCATAATTACCTTATGATATAGTCAGTCTTCATGATCTTCATTTTTGTAAATTGTCTTGAGATTTTTTATGTTACAGGTTTTGAGGAGAGAAGGCATTATTCTAATTTGAAACTCATCAATAGCTCTGCCTCCCCAATTTATTTTCACACAAAAGAGTTGTGGTTTTATTCTTGTGTTCTGGATGGCACAAAATCCTTTTTCAAAATTCTTGCCTTGCCATCCTTTCCTCACAATATTTTTTTATTGCTGTTTGTCATATGGTCTTCAACATGCTTTCCCAATTCATGAATCTTAAGAAAGTCAGCCACCATGTCATGGTAAACAAGACCTTAGGAATATTTTACATGATATGTTGATCCTGTTGATTTTAACCTCCCTTATTGATCGTGTTTTCTCGATAGACTACGGTGATAAACTTATAGGATAATGATATGCGAATATGCGGAATAAAGTATGAACAATAAAGAAAACACACCACACACAAACACAAGAATTTACCGAGGTTCGGCTAACTTTGCCTACGTCCTTGTGTGATCTCTCTTGAGAAATCACTAGCACTATGAAGAAAAACGCTTGGTTACAAGATACTTATTGAAACCCCTTAGCTAATTCCCCAAAACCTTGCTAGAACCTCTCTATCACTCTTGCTCTCTACCCTTTGTATGCTTGCTGTTTTTCTGTGTTAAAAATAAGCTCCCAACAGCCCTATTTATAGATATAGGACTTGGGTTACATTCCTTGCTAGAATAGGACTCCTAAATCCTTTTAGAATAGGAAAAGCTAACTTATTTCCTAATCCTAGCTGATTTGGGACTCTTGAGAAAATATAATTTCCTAATCCCAATAGGAAATTATGTGCACACTTTATTTTCTCCTAATCCAAATAGGATTCCTTCTTAAGCCTTGACTTGGGTTTTGATGAGCCAAAAACACAACAGATCCTTCTTTCTTTACAAAATACTGGGAGACTGTCTTTATTATTGATTATTTGGGGATCTGCTATAATTTTGGTGTTTCTCAATATCCTATCTATGCTCATGGGTTCTAGTTTAGCATCTTTCAAGGGTTTGCAAGTGTGGCATTTGGGATGAACGGACAACAAGATGGCAAATAAATAAAAGTGTAGTTTTTTCATAAATCTTTCCATTCCTTTATGAAGTTCTACTAATTTTGATTAGCAGTGTTTACCACTTTTTGGGTTTGTAGCAAGTACTTTTTCCGATAGAAATTATTACATATCTCAGCGTTCATTGGTGGATCAAATTCATTAACAAAATGGTAGCATTGAAAATTAAAAGTGTTCTGAAAAGATGGGTTTTGCATATTTCATTACTGATGTGATATGTTTGCTTTCTCTAGACTGGTTACTTTGAAGCAGTCTTATAAAAAAAATTGTAAGCAATATTTGCACAGGGAGAACTCATCTCTGCTGAGTCTTGTTGTGTTTTTCGCTGACATCCCAGGATTGAATCCTCAAATTTCCAAGAGTGGAGGTTCGTGCTCCCTTCTAATTCTCTTTTAATTGATTCAATTTCTCTTCTTCTTTTCTATTAAGATACCTCATTTTATAGTTATGATCAAATTCCAAAACCTGGTGTCTTGCAACTCCCAGCTCTGACAATAAGAGATATGCCAACAATTAGACAGCCCAAAAACTAACTTCAGTTTCCTCGGAGTTCAGCCAAGATCAGTTTTTTTATCCTTACAAATGTAGAAGTGGGGGGAAATTGAGGAGTGTGATCCAACCATTTTTCATGTTAGTTAAGATCTATTTTGTATAGATAGTGGGCAACTTCTCCCGTCCGTTTCCTCTAGGGGCTTCTTAGTTCTTAACCTCTGTTTTGTTCTTGTTTTTGTGGACTTCTTGTTCACCTCTCCCTTTTACCTTCATGATCATGGTGTTCACAAAAGGTTGCTGTTAGTATAGAATCTGAGGGGAAGTCAGTGTCATCGAGAAACCTCAACGCTCATTAGAATGAGGACAAAGTTATTGTAGGCTCCATCACCTTTGGATTAACAAAATTCATTGCTACCTTTAGAACCTGAGGGGAAGTCAAGTGTTGCATTCAGAAGCCTCGCCCGGGATCTCTGCAATTTTATCTAAACTTATCACTTGTGTTTAACTTTTTCCTAATTAAAGATATGAGCTTTAGTATCCTTCGCAATCAAATATGTTCCTTTAAGTAATTATTTTCCATTTATTCGTGCATAATGTGGAAGATGGGCATCAAAGAGGGAATAAGGTGTCAGGTGGTCCAAGTATGTTTACCAAAAATAAACAAAAATAAAATAGAGTGAAAAAAATAAAAAATAAAAAAAACCTCATGCAATGGTATAAAAAATGAAAATTCCCACAGATTTTGTTAAACTTGATGGAAGATTTATTGCAGCTATGAAGAATCTTCTAAGGACATCATGTTCATAAGAGTAATCAATTTTTACACTTGTGACTCGTCCACATCAAACATAAATTACCTCTTTTTCTGAAGGGACAATTGCATGGCAAAGAAGACTTTAAGAATGATTCAAGCCTTTGCCTTTCAGTCCATGGATGTGCAAGGTTGGGTTTATTTGTTTCATGTCTCCATATCTCTTATCTTTCAGTTATACATTTGTGATTTTACAAACTATCTTCTGTTAGATTGCTGGTTCTCCAACAGCCACCCAAAGCATAAGTCAAGACATCTTTCAGTGTAAACTATGCTTAAGTTGAAGTACTCGATTTTCCTTTGGTTCTTTCCACGTTGTGTTCTAAAAATAAATCTATTCATAATTCCGTTTACTTTTAATTGCATAAATAATGTCTTATGTCTCTAGAAGTTGTGTATAATTGTATTTATTATTCTCGTTATAGCTACTACCTGGAGCAATGCTCTTTTTCTTCCTTGAAACCCAGATTTTAGATTTGCTTATGCTTCCATAGTCACTTGTGTTTTTCTTTGTCCTTCTGTTGTTATTGTCAATTATGTTTTAGTATATTCTATTTGAATTATAAATCCGAGTGATAGTGCTTCAAAGAAAACGTTCCTTCAACCTGAGTGAGAGAAAGCAAGTGCAACATCTAGAAAATCATGTGTGTGCTTTGAAAGATTTGCATGTTTAATTATATTATCATTCAATATTGTGTATGTACAAGTACAATATTTGCGCTCACCTATTCTGCATGTTGCATGATCTATTATTCTTAAGTACTTAAGAGTATAAAATGTTCTCATTCTGTCGCCGACAGGGGTTGCTATTTCCAGGTTGAAAATTCGTTGAAGCTTGGAATGTCTATTCCTACTGCCTTCAGAATAGCACTAGGTACTTGGGCATCATGGGTCGAGAAAATGATTGACAAAAACAGAACACGTGTCTTTTTCCGGACATTTGAGCCATCTCACTGGAGGTATCCCTTCAATACCGATACCATAATTTTCTTGTCTTGAACATGTTCAACTTTCCACTTCATGTAATTGCTCTAAAAAAGTCTGTTTCTAAGTGCAAAGCTAAATATTTTTCTTCATTCTCATTAAGCCATCCTAAAGCTATTGTCTCTTCAGTTCACTGAGAAAAAGTGTTAGGTTGCAGCTTTTTTATCTTTTTAAACAACTCATATTTCTCTAATTTAGCTATTTGTGGATGTTATGATTAGAACTTTGAATTTATTATTTATATTGCCTATTATTTTTCTATCAAGTGGCTTCCAAAATTGACCTTAGCTATCTAGTGTAGTGGTTAGTGGCTGCAACCACCCATCATTGAAGGTGTCATTTGATTCACTGATTTGTATGTTTTTTTCATTCATTACTTTTCTTTGCTTCTGGATAGTATTATTACTGTATGTTTCCTCTTGCACTATGGACTATGGAGTATCATTAGTGTTTGTTTGTGCATCAGTGATAATTTGCATAGGTTCTGCAATGTGACTCAGAGTCCCATCACAGACACCAAGGATTGGGACCGGAACATTTTTTCACATAGCATATTGGAGGTGGTAAAGAATATGACAGTTCCGATAACAGTTCTGCATGTAACATCCATGTCTGCTTTCCGAAGTGATGCACATGTGGGTAAGTGGAGTGACAATCCATCTGTACCTGATTGTAGCCACTGGTGTCTACCTGGAGTACCTGATGTGTGGAATGAAATTCTCTTCTCATACCTACTTAATGGCTATGGAGTTCATCTTCCATGAATGGCAGCAGGTGAGTTTCTTTTCCTTCTTGGTTGTCTTTTTATATTGCTTGTCATGCATCTCAGCTTAAAGTCTCTAGACAATTATGTAGGCTGACATCTGACATTTCCCTTTTGTTTGTGTTGTGAGAAAGCATTATTCTTGTTAAATTGAGGACTGTGTTGTGGCTCATATACACATTTTCTATTTGTCCTTCCTCTTGTTTTTGCACCACCTTCAACTTGAATGAAACACACTTTCATTATCCAGTTCCAGTGTTTCTTTTTTCTAATTTATTTACATAAAGTCACTTTCGAATGTGACACTGTTAATTTGTCTTCGATTGTTCCTTTCCAACTTTGGACATTTGCAATTTGTTTTAGGTTCTGTATGTCCGTGGCCCTTTCACATGTGCATTCGGTTATGTTTACCTACACTTAACTTCACGAATGCTATCTCTTGACAATTGACATTAATCTTTAATTCATGAATCCCCACCCCACCTCTCCACTTCTCATTTCAAAAAAATTTCACATCCCAGGCTTTCATATTGTAAAAGCTGTAAATAAATTCCATAATGGCTCTACTTATGCCATAAATTTAATTTAGCTCTTTCCATTTTTCATTAGTAGAGAGTGTGAACAACCTAATGAATTGTTAAAAGTATGCTCATTTTCATTTTAATTCTCCTATTTTCTTTTCTCTAAGCAGAATGATTTGACTTTACGTTTAGGAGCATTGCTGGAAGCTCAGCAAGAAAGCCGTGTCTGCTGAAACCAGGAGAATTTGGTATCATGCACTGAACTCTCTTAATATCTGTTTTGTCCAGCAACTCTTGAATTAACACCTGACGGAAGCAACAGTTTTATGACAACGATTTTTTTCATTCTTTCAAATTCTTTTGTATGTGAGAAGGGACCACCATTTGGTCCCCATATGTAACAGTTTTGCCTGTTATATTCTGGCATCTAAGTTTTGGTGTTGAAAATGCAATCTTTGTTAAACAAGAACCACTGATTGTGGTGTTCATCTGAAAAAGGATATGTAACTTTTGTTTGTTTATACCCGCGGATTCTCCCACAATTTAATGAAATGAAAAATAACCTTTATCTCATTTTCATGGCCGTAGATGGCAGTTTAATAAAATGAATAGTAATTTTTCCCTTATTTTCAGGCCTTGAGTGCTAAGCTAAGACAAAACAGTAATGGAGAAAGTTGTGTGCATGTTAAATTGCTTGTATATGATGTAATTGATTTGTTCATAAGATAATCTAATCAAGTAACTGTGAACAAGACAAAACTGTACGGTCAAGATGAGGTTGGTCTAATGTTGTATGCCCCGCACACCTAATACCAAGAGGTTGAAGGAACTGTTGTGGGTTCCTTCAACCTCGGCTGCTACATCTGAAAACAATATGACTCTCTGAATTGGGAAGTTTCATTTTCAGCATCCTTAGCTTGAAGAACACAGAGAAACCGTCTTTGGGAAAGAATAAAAAAGAAGTGTTTTTAAATGTAATCAATGACAACTCTTTGAAAGCTTAGCATGAGAGTCAAGTTACTAAAGCCTTAGAAGTATGCAAAAACAAAAAACAAAAAACAATTGAAATTCATAAACAACAGTTGCCACTACAAATAGGCCATATCCTTCATCAGCACCAACACAACTCAATCTATCTATCAGCTTCCTCAGTTACAATGGCCCGCATCAACAACTCTCAGTACTACTTTCCATACTTTCCTCTACCACCACCGCATAATCCTTACTCTCCTCCGTCCCCTCCAAAAGTGCCACCAAGTAGTAATACTCCACCATCTCCAAAAGTAGCACCACCCCATAACTCACCGTCCCCTCCAAAAGTGCCACCAAGTCACTATACTCCACCATCTCCAAAAGCAGCTCCACCACATCATCCCATTATGCCATCACCGCCACCATTTCCAGTGCCAGCAACACCACCTAGTCACTCAATCTCACCCCCATCACCCATTGTTAGACCACCACCACCACCGCATCCTATTTCTCCACCATCACCGCCTCATTTAGTTCCACCTCCACCACCAGCACCAGGGCACCATTCAACTGTTATAATTGTTGTCTTTGTGTCACTTGGAGGTCTATTCTTCCTCGCATTTCTCTCAGTTGCTCTATGTTTCTTCATTAAAAAGAAAAAGAAGAGAATGGTTCAAAAGGATGAAGTCATAAAAATAGATGAACATGTGAAAGTCCAGGAAGCTGTCATACCAGGTCCACATGGTGGACAGACCGTATTATTAATTGAAGAGGATGTGCATATTCAAGAAGACATCAAGAAAACCGATATTCTAAGTGGAAGTTCTCACACTAAACCTTCACATCATCATCATCATCCTCAGTCTATTGATGTAGCAGCATTCTCTACCGGTTCCAGTCATCACCATATCGAGCACAAGGGTTGATAAAAAGTTATGCAGACAATCTGCAAGCGGCCAAAAGATCAGACAATTACAATAAACCTATTATGACAATACACGTACATGCATCTATTATTCTTTTTATATATTCGAAAGTATTTTGAGGGGAATAAAAACTCTACATTATTGGATTATGCTTTTGTATTCCTTTATAAATGATTCCAATCCTTCAAAGAATTTGAATTTGAAACTGAATTTGCATGAGATCAAAATGTTAATCTTTGTCTTACTAAAAAGATTCAGGTTGGTTAAATTAATGTGACAGAAAGAAACTCTATAAGACTTAGAGCATTATTAACTCAAACCTGTTGCACATGTATTAATTGTAGCAGTGAAGAACATTATTATCATTGAAGGATGTTTCCCTGTCCACGATCATCAGGAAAAATTGGTGCCTTAATGATCCCATCTAGTGTTCTGTATACCATCTGAGTTAGTGGATGAGAAGGGTCTCCTTGGTAGAATCTATGGGTTTTTCCTGCAATGGTTATCCAACTACAACCAGGAGTCTTAACCAAACCCAGTTTTCTCATCTTCGCTCTGGTTTTTAAAACTCCATCCTTTATACCAAGTGAATCATAAATACCACACAAAGCTATGTAGTTGCTAGTATTTCTAGGTTCCAAATCAAAGAGACGATGAGCTGCAATTTCTCCAATCACATCATTATTGTGCATCATACAACCTGCTAGCAGAGCACCCCAAACCCTTGCTGTCTCCTCTAAACTTATGTTTTGTACTAAATCAAGTGCTTCCTCAAGATACCCAAAACGACCCAACAGATCGACCATACAAGCATAGTGCTCTACGCTTGGTTCAAAACCATAATCAAAACTTATGGACTTGAAAATCCTTTGACCCTGATCTATAAGACCTGAGTGGTTGCAACTGGCCAAAATTGCAGTTAGTGTGACACAATTAGGTTCAAAGCCACAATCTTTCATCTTCTCAAACAGAACCAAAGATTTCTCTCCTTTCCCATGAACCCCGTAACAAGATATCATCGTGGTCCAGGTTACCAAGTTCAACTCTCGCATGTTATTGAAAACCTTTTCCGAAGCTTGCAAGCATCCACATTTTGCATACATGTCAATCAATGAATTCCCAATTGCTACATCTCTGTTGAATACAACACTCTTAACAACTTGACCATGCATTTCTTTCCCTTTCATCAAATCTCCTTCCCCTGCACATGCACTCAAAACACTTGGAATTGTCATGGAATCCATCTTCAGTCCTTCGGCATTCATATTCCTAAATAAACTTAAAGCCTCCCTGTAGAAACCAGCCCTCCCAAACCCGGAAATCATTGTATTCCAAACAACAGAATCCTTCCAAAACATACCCAAAAATACCTTCTTTGCATCGATTAAATTACCAATTTTCAAATAAAAATCCAAACAGAACTACCCACAACCAGATATTCCTCAAAACCAAGTCTAATCACCCAACCATGAATCACCTTGCCTGTATAAACATCTCCAATTCCAAAACAAGTTTTTATCACCGGAGGCAACGTATAGTGATCAGGTCGAAAACCCATTTTAACAAACATGTCAAAAACACGTATAGCATCAGAATACAACGAATTGCTAACATAAGAAGAGATAAGAATATTCCACGAATGCATGTTTCTGTCAGTCATTTTGTCGAAAACCTTGCGAGCATCTCTAAGAAATCTGCATTTGGAGTAGACCAATAGAAGGTCCGTTTGGAGGGTGATGTTGGAGAGGAATCCATGGATGAGGACTTGACAGTGGGTTTGTTTGGCTTGAGATATAGCTGACATAGGGGCACAGTTTCTCAGTAGATATGACAAGTAATAAACTGTTTTGTGTCTCATTTTTTATTTTGTTTCTGATTTTTGAATGTCAACGGTCGCTGAGGAGATGGCGGGAAGAAGCAATGTTCTGGACTTCTGGATTAAAATATTTTCACTTGAAACTATACATAATTTATAGTAATGTCAACATAATATGATATGGATGTACTAATTTTAGTTCCATTCGGATATCTACGATGAAAGTCGGTATTTGTTTACAATACTCCCATGTTAGATCACCTTTGTAACCAGACATTTTATGCAATATAATTCCCTATCAAAACAAAATTAAATTTTGTAATGTATCAATCAATTTATAAAGAGGAAATAGGTGGAAATAGCACCAAATGGATTTGGTTTTGTGAGAATATTACCAAGTTATTAATTCTATGTTTTTTATCACCAAAGTATGTGGTGAGACTAAAATACCCTTGATTATTCTTTTACTTTTCTTGTTTCTTGTTACTTTTTAAATTTCTCTTTCTCTCTCTTCCTCTCTCCTGTTTTTTTTTTTTTTTTTTTTTCAAAGACCTTCATTGATCCATCAATGGAGGTCAAACAAACCTCTAATGAAGGTCAAAACGACTTCCAATGTAGGTTGTCGAAACGGTCGACTCCATTAGAGGTCGTTGAAACGACCTCCGTTTAAAATTTATTCTGGAAATAAGTCTCGGCAATAAGTTTCAGTTATAAGTCTCGGGTAGGGCACCCGGGACTTATTGCTAGATTACCCGAGACTTATTTCCCCAATAAGTCTAAAATAAGTCTCAGGTAATCTGGCAATAAGTCTCGGGTGCCCTACTCGAGACTTATAACCGAAACTTATTTCTATAATTTTTTTTAAACGGAGGTCATTTCAATGACCTCTAATAGAGTTGACCGTTTTGATGACCTCCATTGATGGGTCTTTGAAAAAATAAAAAAAAAAAGAGGACAGAGAGGGAGAGAGATTTAAAAAGTAAAAAGAAAAGTAAAAGAATTGGTTCTATATGGGCAATTTTAGCGGATTCCATTAATTGGTGTTATTTTTATAAAACTTATTAACTAGGTGACTTTTCTACCATTGGTCTTAGAAAGAGTGCCATTAAAAAAAAAAAAAAAAAAAAAAACATAACCCATTTATAAATATGAAATTTAAATGATTTTTAAAACAATACCTCACAAACATCTAAAATTTTCATACAGTTATTATATCATTATCGTTTATAAAAAAATTATCAAAGTGAATATTTATATAGCTGATTATTTGATAAAGATTGATGTAAATTTGCAATGTGTAGTGTACAATGAAAAGCGAAAAGAGAAGAGTGAAGATGGATTTATAGATGAAATGAAAATGGAGAACAAATAAATAAATAATTGAGATTCTATTCAATGAGATTTTCTTCATTGTATTCATTGATATTCTTTACACAAAGAACAAATAATTGTGATGATTTTCTTCGAATGTATTCATTGAGATTCTCTGTATAAAGAACAAATAATTATCCAAATTGCAGAGACTAGTTGTTCAAGTGTTGACTCGTTAGACAAGTTATTTTGGTCTAAGTAACAACATAGTTTAGATAATTTTTAAACAGGTAAGCAGTCATAAGGGCTTCAATATCGCAAATGAATACGAATTACATGCATTGTTTCCTACTTACTATGAGTCTATGATCACCTAAAATAATAAGGACTATGTTTTTCAACACTACTAAGATTGGATTTGATCCTGTATGTATTACAGACAAGAAAAGGAATTGATAAAACTCAATGTTGACAGAAACCTTGACTACGCCAAAAATTTACAGATGTTAGTGTGAAAATATTCAGGGATCAATTGCCATGGGAGTAATGCGCCTCTTAGCTGGCTTATTTTTTACACCCGGTGCCGGTGCCGGTGTTACTTCTTTTGTTTCAGCTTCTGTTTTTCTGCTTTTTTCCACTTCGCTCCTCTCTACTTCCATTGGTTTACTATCTCCTGCAACGAAGCTATCATTTCTAGTTTTACCTTCTTTCATAGTTTCTCCCTCCATTTGCGGGCTGCCAGCTTTATTTCTCTCTGTTTCCATTGCTCTGCTATCTCCTGCAACAGAAACATCATTTTTAGTAGTTTTTCCTTCTTTCCTTTCTCCTGATTTCTGGTTGTCAATTTCGCCCCTCTCTCTTTCCATTGCTATGCTATCTTCTGTCCTTTCCGTTTCTATTTTACTGTAGTCTGTTTCATTCTTTTCTGCTTCCATTAGTCTGCTATCAGCCGCAACTGGACTATCCTTTGTAGTTGTTACAATTATCATGTCCTCTGATTTCTGAACAACAGGGCTTTTGTTCACATCTTCAATGACTTTATTTCCTAACATAACAATTGAAACAGATTATTTGAGAAAGGGGCAGAGAGTGGAGTTTATTAATAGACAAATAAAAGAAATTGAAGCAGTGAATGCAAACCTGACAAGGATATGGGAAATCCCAATTCATTATTTTCGAACTCAACTAAAGTACAGTAACCATCTTGAGAGGACAAGGCTAAATAACGAGCATCAGGTGACCTTGAGACAGCAAACAAAGGAAGTCGTTCAGAACAGCAGAAACATGTCATTTACTGTAATCATAGTAAGAAATTGTACACATTAATCAAACACATTTGCAGAATATCTAAACAATTTTACCATGCAATGTCAGTTATGGCTGCATAGTGAAGGCCAGCCAAGATTGCTATGGGGGGGACACTCTCCGTGTCATAGATGTACAAAGAATTTAAAGTTGCAATGGCAAAGACAATGCGATAAGGGAGCTTGAAGAACCCAGCTGCACAAGTCAACAAAGAACATTAAGCTTGTTAAAGAATCTCGAAATTATTATGCATATTATATGCTTCCATTCTTATTTTATTTCTTATTTTATTATGTTTGATCTATTGCAATTTAAGTTTTTCATGTCTTTTGTCACCATATTTATCTAGTCTTACAAGACTATAAATAGATAGGCCCCTTGTGTATTTGCAATATATATATATATATATATATATATAACATCTTTTTATTGTTTTACATGGTGTCAGAATTCAGATTAAATATCCTTCTCATAAACACAACCTCGAGAAATTTATCATTTGGACAGCGATATCCAAAATTCTCTATCGATTGATTAACATATCAACTATTAGTATAATTAGCATGTTGAATCGCTTTCTAACTATCCAACAAGCCGTTCCATCCTCTCTATCAAACTGTTTCATCGGCCTCTCTCCGTTTCATCGGCTTCTCTATCAAGCTATTTCATCGGTCTCTATGATAAACCATTTCATTGGTACCTTTGTCAAGCCGTTTAGTTGGCCTTTTTGTCAAGCCGTTTAGTCAAATATCTCTTATCAATTCGTTTCGTCGGCATCTCTGTCCAATCGTTTGCTTGGCATCTTTATCGAGCTGGTCCGTCAACCTTTCAATGGACTCAATTACCATCATCAGAACTTTGCAAACTCAAACTACTTCATCTACCCATCATGAGTTTGAAGGGATGTTAAAGAATCTCGAAATCGTTATGAATATTATAAGTTTCTATTCTTATTTTATTATGTTTGATCTATTACCATTTAAAATTTTCATATCTAAAGTAACCATATTTATCTAGTCTTATAAGCCTATAAATAGGTCCCTAATGTATTTGTAATATGCATCCCAATATATATATAAAAAAAAAAAATCACTTCTTATTGTTCTACAAAGATTACCATAAAAAATGCAATGAGCTAGAATAAGTCCACACCAATAGCAGATATCTGCATGAAAGTACCTGAGTTTGGTTCCCGAAGGCTAAAAGTTAGAGGACAGAAACGAACTGCTATAACAGGTTTGCTACCACCTGGGAGTTGTAGAGCAGGCCTATAGATCAAACATTAAGAGTTGTCAGGCTTGATACATCATTCTAGATAGATAATGGACCATAATATCAATTAAGGGATTTTTTCTGGTGAACCTCAATGATATGAGGAAAATAATATTAAAAAAAAAAAACAAATTAAGAGGATTTTTGTACTAAAGTTATAGGGTCCAAGTGTATTGCCTTGAAAGATCCTTTCTCGAAAATATGTAAGCTGTATTCAATGTTTCAGATGTAGGTGAAATTTTGTGAGAACCTGTGGAAAGAACAGAAACCGGAATATCAACATGAATAAACGTAACTGTCATGAATATATTGTTGCTAATGTAACCAATGCAGGAAGTTAGAGGTTCCAAATAAGATGTGATAAAGTACGGTCATCCTAATTGGAGAATCAGATAGGTTAAATTACATATTCTGCATAGACATGCCAGAGCATCATTGGATTACTGTAGCATCCTGATTACACATAAATAAAAGTAGGCTTCTTAAGTATAACTCCTGCAGTACAAAACTAAGCTGACAATGCAAGATTTGAGCCTGACTAATGAAACTTCACTTCCTTTCTCATACATATGCAGTGAGAGAAATAAAAGAGTAAGAGGTATATCCTTCCCCTTTATGTTCGTATCTCACAGAAATGGTTTTCAATTTGAAAAAAAAGGTGACACGAATTTCCAACTGAGGTGTAAGAGAACCTAACATATGCTCAAACATTCGTCAGTATTCACTAATGCGTCATTTTAACTAATGAATAATATACATTTAATACAATATTGGTCCTAGCTGTCCAGTTCCTGAGAATATGCACACTGATAGGAGAAAAATTCAGAGTTTTTGGAAGGAAAATAGATAAACTCCGTGCCTACTAAGTCAAGCTGTGTTCCAAAAAACCAAGGCTTTTACAAGACCTAAAACACACAGACAACTTTGCCGACCTGTTGCACAAGAAAAAGGCAGCACTTTCTGTAAAGAAATACAACCATTTTCAAAGTACATGCATCAAGTCTGATATGATACATGAACATGAGAGCTAAAGTGCGTGATATAAAAGTTATGCTTTGCAACCAGGGATTGATCAAGTTACTAGACAAGACTTCTTAGATAACCAACAATCAGGGGGGAATGTCTAACAACATACATGATTATTTAATCCAACTGGAAAAACATTTAGGCCCATACCTGCTGGCACAAGTAAAAATGATCCATCAGGTGACCAGGCTAATCTTCGAAAAAATGATGGCAAAGTTTCATCATGAAAAGATGGTTTTTTGCTGACTGCATCTCAAACCATGTGTTAAGTTTATTAGATTCCATTCAAAATCCACAACAAATAAAGATGATCACTCATTCTCTAACCTTTGAGTCGTCTACCGATTGTGATCCTGCCTTAGTAATGACATGCTGACAAACATAATTAATCTTCTCAACACCTTTAGTTTTTGTTGGCTTATTGGCATAAATTCGGCAAGTTCTATCCGAACTAAGAGAGGCAGCATACTTGGATAATGGATCCCAGGCCACACCCTGAACATAGTGGAAATGGTCATCCAGTATCTGAATGACAGAACCTGTAGACCGGCAACCAGAACCATGAAGGGACAAAATTAAAGGGAAAATTACTCTGACACCCCCAAGGTTTGCATCAATTACAGATAATACAAAGTTCAATTTTTATACAAAGACCTCCTCTACCATGAAGGGTCAACACATAATGTGTATTATGGTCATTACACATAAAATAAAAAATATTAAAAATTAATTAGAATAAAGAAAAATAATAATAATTACAAATTAAAATTTGATAATTATATAAAAATTGGAACTCGTGTGAACATAGTAAGTTAAGCATGGAGTTTTCAGGAAAGTGAGTGACAAACTTGATGCTCAGCTAGTAGTTTGCAAAGGCGAGAGGACCAGGATGACATGAGAATGAGAGAGGACTGGAAGTGTTGTTTGGCCAATTGAGATATGGATTCTTGATGAGACTTTTGTGAGAGAATGGAAGTATTGAATTAGGGTGTCATGATAGAGGATGGAATGAAATGAGTCGGAAAATGAAGCTTAGCGTTTTCATGCTGATAGGATTTGCGCATGTGTTGGCTTCTAATCATCAGATAAATTGGGTGTGGAAGCCATTGATATTACTTCAAAGTTTGGAGCAGCATAGAGGAACCTCCTCCATGCTGGAGTTTGTGGAGGCCGGTGGAGTTGGCCTCCTTTTTTTTTATTAAAGTTGTCTTATTAAAATTTATGATGTAGTATTTTCTTTTCAAAAACAGTAAACTTAATGGAATAAATAGGTACTAATGGGAGAAGAGGTCTTTGTATAAAAAACCGAATTTTCTATCAGCCTGTAATGAAGGTAATCCTCACAGGGTGTGAACGTATTTCTCCAAAAATAGAGCATCTTAATGCATATCTTATACATTTTCTTTCTTACCTTTGTTAATATCCCACACAATGCAAGAATTATCAACAGATCCAGAGATGAGAAATGCACCATCGGTAGACCACTCCAGGTCCAGAACATCTTTGCGGTGAAATCTATCAGAAAGATAAATAAATAAACGTAATTACCATAAAACTCATACTGTTTAAAGGTCAAGTCCAACCAAGGGCTTGAACCATGCAAATCGCACTATATGCTGTACAATTTGATGAATGAATGAAGGCTTAATTTTACCTGCTACACAACCCAAAAAATTAACCCAAAAATCAACCCAAATGATGTGGCAAGTGATTAGATGCTAATCACTTCCCACGTCAATTGAGTTGTTTTTGGGTTGTATAACATTACTCTAATTTTAATTTTACTTGATACAATGTTTCTTCTACATTTGATAGAAACAATTTTTGTTGCAGTGCTTTTTGTGTATTCATTTATGATACAATCAATTTGGTCAATTAATTTCAATCTGAATTAAAAGACTATGAAATTCTAAGGAATGTGCCTAATCAAAATACAAGTGACAACATTAGATCCAACATTAATCAGCCTAACCCAGTGCACTGCCATTTCTTTAGGGAAATAACTTTTGCTTCATGGCTGTATGGAGAAACTTAATGACATGTAGATGAAAGAACTTACGATAAAGTTTTGAGTACTTTCCATGTTTGACCAGTTTCTGTTGAGTGCAACTTCCATAGGAGCAGCTCACCTCCTACAGATATTAAGAACACAATGCCCAGTTAGGTTGTCTAGCTATACCACAATATAACTAGTTTCGATCAAATGTAAAAGACAATAGTCAAGGGCAACTGTGGTCATACCATCAGCACCAGAGGCAAGTTGTTCTCCTGCAAGATATCAAAAGAATAATTAAATTCCATTATCAGGGAAAATGCCATGATAATAAGCAATGCATACAGCAATTATAAACAAATTAATTTTCAGAAGCCACTGTGTGAACTAGTCATGAATTCCCAAATAATTCTTTATATAAAAGATTATATCCGAAGGCATACAGTAGAAGAGGCTTACGGCAAAAATGTTAATTTTTTTTTTTTTTCATTTTTCATTTTTTTGTTTTGGATGATGGGAACAATGTCAATTGTAACTTAATGAATCAAAAGAGAAGTTTAAACTCCAAAGATATTAGCCAAAAAAATACACAAATAAAGGTACGTACAACTTTGAGGGACACGATTTTGTCCTCACCTGAAGGAGAGAATCGAAGGATATTTACAGCAGAACCATGATACGATAGGCTATTTTGATACGTAGCTGTAGGTATTTTCTTCTGTGCTTCACCCGAACTTATTAACCAAAGCTGAAAATTTAATCACATCACAGATTATAGTTAGTCCGCGACTAAAAACGTGTTGCAATTCAAAAGCATTACTTCAGATATTAACTTATTATTTTGATAAGAATATGGCATATTTAAAATAAAATAATCTGTAACTAATCAATGTGATTTTGGTTTTTTAAGAAATGACAAAATCAGTTCAACACAGCAAAATAGAGTAAGTAGTCTTACTCCAATGACAGTTCCTTTTGTTTTTCTCACCAGTGCCCCAATGAAACTATGAAAACCAACATCGAACTCCACCAATGTAAACCCAATCAAATACAAATAACCATTTGGCATTTAAATTCTATCCAATAAAGGGACTTTTTCCGCCTAAATAAAAGCATACCAAAATCATGGAAACTCTTTAACACATATAGCATGAGGAAAATTAGAGGAAAAAAATCAGTGACCATCTCTACCAACAGCAATCTTTCAGTAAATGGCCGAAAAGAGTCAGAACCAAATAAACCCATTCAAGGGAGAGAATCATTTTATAATTTTATCTTGACCGGAGTAAAAATTAATTTCATTTTATATACATATATATATACACACACACACACACAATTTTAACAATAAGTGTATCATCGTCAAATTTACAATAATGATTCCTTGTTCTCAAACAGAAATATTTGCCCCCGACTCCTACAATCCCAGCCGCAATTCAATAAAGCAACCATTTAGACAAGCCAATTGATACAACACTAAAATCAAATCATTTCTATACAAATCAATCAATAGAAGTAGTTCAAGTTAAAATTTGATCCCATAAAAAAAGGAATTCTTTTCAACAAAAACAGAAAATTGAGTGAAAAACCAAACCTTGATGTCGTAATCGGCGCCGCCAGTAGCGAGGAGACCGGAAACTGGGTGGAAATCTAGGGTTAGGACCGGTTTCGTGTCGTGCCAATTAATCTGAACTGTGCCTCCCTTCATTTTCTTATTTGTGTGTAATGTGTTTTGTTTTTTTACCTTAATCTGGTGTATTTTCTCGGGAAAATGACGGAATTTTTTTTTAATTTTTTTTTATTTTAGGGATTCTTTGGGCGGAACAAAAAAGAGTGAAGAGAGTGAGAGAACGACTAAACTGAGTGAGGGAGTGTTTGGGCGCGCTGCTTACATTTGGCGGGAAAATATGGGAAAAAAATGGTAATTTCCACTTAAGGGTTTTCGTGTTTTGTTTACATCGATCCAAACATGACCCGTTAATTGTTTGCTCAACACAAGCACAATCCGTTAAATTTATCGTGTCACAAGTCAATACTCAAACACGAACCATTAAATTACCGAATTACATTCTTTTAACCCGTTAATTTATAAGTTGTGTCAATTTTGATACCCGATAAATTACAATTTCATTGTCTATAATTTACCTATTAAAATAATAAAATATTTAGGATTTATTTATTTTATTTGAACTAAGAAAAAACATAAAAGCAAAAACTATTAGAAGAATTTAAATTTTTTATTTTTTATTTATTTTTACAATATCTATTAATCCGGGACTAGGTATTTTTTTTTTAAAAAACTTTCTCTATTGGTAGGATTCGAGCCGCTGACCTGGGAGTTATTTACCCAAATCCCAAACTCGTCCATCTACCAGTTGAGCTACGCCCCTGTTGACAAATGTTTAAAATTTTAAACAATAAAAATAAAAATAATAATTAAAAAAATCTCATCAAAACAATTACATAATACTTATTTATCTCTATATAATTATAAATTACATATTTATCATGTTAAATGGTTTAACGTATTTGAGAGATTCAATCCAAACACGTAGACATGACCGCAGTTTGGTTCGAACCGTCGCCAAAAAAAGGGGACTGGAACTGGTACCTTTAAGGTTCCGGTTCCTGTTCTCCAAAATCCAAAACCGGAGCGAAACTGACGATTCCACCCCAATTTTGGAACCGACGGTTCCACCCAATTTATTTATTTATTTTTGAAATCTTTTTTTGGGCCATTGGATTGTTCTGTTGGAGGCCCCAACCATTGGATCATGGATCATGGATTTGTGGTAGTGGAGGAGACGCAACATCAACCCACCTCCAATTTTCCAAACCCAAAATCCGTCACCACCACCACAACACCACCATCATCGTCACCAGAACCACCTCGCAACACCACATCACCATCAATAGCAACATAAACCCATACCCATCACCACCACACCACACCACCCCAAACCCATAAATTAAACCCAAAATCTCCATCACAAACCCAGAAATTTCCAAACACAAAATCAAACTCAACTATCAAACCCAAAATCAAACCACACCATCATCAACAGCATCACAAACCCAGAAATCTCAAACCCAACTATCAATCAAGCCACGCCACCTCCAAACACTCACCCATCTACACGACAAACAGAGCCACGAATGGCAAATCGTTCGCGGCCCTCGTTCTCATCCACCATACAACAACCCCAAATCACCACAAAATAACTCCAAACTGCCACAAAACCCACCCTGATCGGTGATAAGAGATCGATATAGGGGGGATATGAGTGAGAGATCGAGACAGAGAGTGGCGGGGAGAGAGAAAAGAAGAAGAAAGCGGTGGAAGAGAGGAAGAGAAAGAAGAGAATCCAGAAGGGAGGGAGAGAGAGAGAGAGAGCGCGACAGGGATGAGAAGAAGAGAAAGAAGAGGTTGATGAAATAAGATGGTCTGATGGTGACTAGGTTAAAAAAAAAGGAACCGAACCGTTGGAATCGGAACCGACGGTTCAGAACCAGAATTGAACCGGAACCGAACCGCGGTCATCACTACAAATACGACTCATTTACTTAACACAGGTCTAACGTGTTGACTCGTTATCTCACCCAAATTTCCAAATATCATGTCATATCAACAATTGCCACCATCGAGATATGTTACTTACAATCTTTTTTTTTTTTTTTTTTTTTTTTTTGCTATTCACACATTTTCTAAAGACACTACATTTAATAAATTAAAATTTCTAAGGAGACCATTAATTTACTATATTAAACACGTAGCAATTGATTATAGAGGTGATGACAAGGTGAGTACAATTAAGGTGATAAAAGGATCTATATCCAATTTCTAAAGGTGTCCAATTGGGATCATGATTCTCTCCTTACCTTTATATATATATATATATATATAAATTTTTAATAATCCTGTAACACCTAAGCATAAAAGAAAATTTATGGTTAAAACTTGTTCATTTTTTTCTCTCATGCAAGTAGTTGTTTCATTTACATTTGGAAAAAAAAAAAAAAAAAGGTTAGGAGAGGATCCTAACTCGTCCCCACTTGATGAATTTGCTCCAAAATATTATTTTTAATCTTTTCATACTTCTACATTTCATTTCTTTAAAATAAAAAACATTAAATTTGTAAAAACGTTTATTCTAGACCAACTATGAAGGAAGGGGTGCTTAAAAAGTTGTCGTTTGAGGAGAAGTTGTTTCTTGAAAGGGATTTTAGCAAAGAGGAAGTGATGGAAGCCTTATATAGTTGTGATGGAAATAAAGCGTCGGGTCTTGATGGCCTAAATTTGAATTTTATAAAGGCCAATTGGGTGGACATCCAAGATGACTTCATGAACTTCATCAAGGAATTTCACAACAATGGTTCTATTGTGAAGGAGTTGAACCATTCCTTTATTGCTCTTATCCCAAAGGTTGTGAAACTGGAAACCGTGAAAGACTTCAGACCAATCAGCTTGGTCGGGTCCATGTACAAGGTGCTCGCTAAGGTGTTGGCCAATAGGCTTAAGAAAACTATGGATTCTATAGGTGAAGCTCAAATGGCTTTTGTGAAGGGTCGGCAAATTATTGATAGCTTTGTCATTGCGGAAGAGATTATCCATAAATGGAAGGGTGAGGAGGAAGTTGGCCTTCTTCTGAAGCTAGACTTTGAAAAGCCTATGACAGTGTGGATCATGGGTTCCTTGATCATATGATGGAGAGCATGGGATTTGGGAATAAATGGAGAGGCTGGATTAGAGCTTGTATAATGTCACCTTTGATGTTTGTTATGATCAATGGTAGTCCCACCGCTCAATTTGGCATTTCGATAGGGTTGAGACAAGGCAATCCGTTTTACCCCTTCCTTTTCAACATTGCGGTGGAAGGATTGAATAGTTTGTTGACAAAAGCTCATGCTCTTGACTTGATTTGGGGTGAAAATTTGGGAGAAGATAATGTACACATAACTCACCTTCAATTTGCAGATGATACGATCCTTTTCCTCAAGCCGAAGATCGAGTACTTATGCAATGTTAGAAGTGTTCTTTGGTGTTTTGAATTAGCCTCTGGCTTGCACATCAACTTCCACAAATCTTGTGTGGTGAGAGTTTGCAAAGGCAAGTTATTGGAGACGGTTGATTGGGCGAAAACTTTCAAATGCAAAAAAGCCTTGCTTCCAATTGTGTACTTAGGTCTTCTGTTGGGGGGCTAGGCCTTTTTTGAAATCTTTTTGGAATCCAATCATTAGCAAGATCGAACAACATCTTGCTCCTTGGAAAAAAAAAAGTTTCTTTCAAAATGAGGGCGTTTGGTATTGATTAAAGCGGTAATTACGAGCATCCCTAACTATTTCTTTTCCATTTTTAAAGTTCTGGTTAGCATTGCTCATAGGATTGAGAAAACTCAAAGGAGTTTTTTGTGGGGCGATGGTGTTCTAAAGAGAAAAATTCATGCCGTCAAGTGGGAGGATGTGTGCAAAGAAAAGCCAATGGTGGATTGGGAATGGCTAGAATTCTTGATAAAAATAAGGTTTTGCTAGCAAAGTGGGTGTGGAGGTTTGGTAGGGAGGTGGATTCTTTGTGGAGAAGAGTCATATGTGCTAAATATAAAGTTAATGACAAGGCGTTGCACTGGAATTGGCAATTTTCATCAAATGACTCCTCTTATATTAAAGGTGTTAGAAGTCTGCTTAAGGGAGGTAGCAATTCGGGTGCCTTGATTGAAGATGGTATGAGGATTGTAGTTGGTCGTGGTAACTGGGTGGAGTTTTGGACAAACAATATTTGGGATGGAAAATCTCTTAAAGATGCTTTTCCAAGATGCTATGCATTGGTTGTGAAAAAACTGGGGGTTATTACTGAATTTGGAGCTTGGTAAGGTTCAAAATGGAGGTAGGACATTCAAACAAGAAGAAAGCCTTTCGATTGGGAAATTGATTGATGGAATTTATTTCTAGCTTTTCTATAAAGCATCCCTATTTCAGATCACATCTCGAACACCATTGTTTGGTCTAGGTGTCCTGATGGCTTGTTTTCTGTAGGTTCCTTCTAGAAAGGTTTGGAAGTTCCTCGGAGTGGTGCTTCTAATGCTTTTAAGGATATTTGGCAAGGAATTTGCCCTTTAAAAATAGAAATTTTCCTTTGGCAAGTTTTAAGAGGAAGAGTGCCTGTGAAAGAAGTGTTGCTCAAATGTGGTTTGGACTAGTTCGAGGATATGAGCTGCCCTCTTTGTGACTCTACAACAGAAATGGTTGACCATGTCTTTTTGCACTACAGGTGGTCAAGTTTACTATAGGAGGAGTGTATGAGGTGGTAGGGGATTAGTGGGTGTCACAATAACAATTTTAATGGCTGGTTTGAAGGATGGAGGGGCTGTTGTCCAAGTTTGAAATGTGAAAGAATATGGTGCTCTTTATTCTTTGCAATCTCGTGGACCATTTGGGAGTGTAGAAACAAAATTGTTTTCAAAGGTGTTCGAATCTCTATTGATCAAGCTGTTGATTTGGTTAAATTTAGGATTGTGTGGTGGTTTAAGCATTTCAATAAGGGCTCTACTGAATCAATCTCAGCTCTTCTCTTAAACCTTACAGACTTGTGTGTGGAGAAGAAAAATTTTAAGTCGAATATGATCAAAGAGTGGATTCCTCCAGCGACAGATTGTCTGAAGTTTAATGTAGATGGATCTTTTAGAGGTAATCTGGGACCAACTAGGGTGGGAGGGGTGCTTCGTGATTCGAAAGGTATGGTTCTTTGCTTATTCTCTCAATGTGTAGGAATTATGGACTCCAACTCTGCTAAGATTATTGCTATTAAAAGAGCCATGGAGCTGTGCTACTTCAAGCCTAACCTCAACAACAGGGACATTATCATCTCTAGTGACTCGAAGTCGGCTGTCTCTTGGGTGAATGGTGGTGACTTCGGCTGCCTGAAACACGTTGATGTTATTTATGAAATTCGCAGCCTTTTGAAGTTAATGGTGAAGACGGTGGTGATCCACGATTCTAGAGTTTTCAATGCTTTTGCGGATACTTTAGCAAGCAAGGGTCCAGTTTACAGATTGAAATCCTTCAGTGGGGTGCCCTGTGATTGTTTAGCGTTGTGCGGTTTGTTTTTCCTTTTTTAGTTGCTCGTTTTTTTCTGTTTGGGGTTGGTTTGCTCTGCTTCTATTGTCTTTATGGGGTTTTGGTTTGTTCTGTGGGGTTTTTTTGGTTTGGGCTCTCTCTGCTTTGTGTGTTTTGTTGCCCGTTGTGGCTGCTATTATATATTTTGTTGTTAAAAAAAAAAGATAAAGGGAAAAAAAGAATACTAAATAATTTAAAAAGTGGGGTATACATAGTTCAGTAGTGGGTGTGCCAATAGCACCACTCATAAAAGATTTTCTTATATTCTAAAATATAAATGAAGTTCTTATTTATATATTTATTTAGCAATTATTTTAAGGAATCTATCTATTTATTAATTTCATAATTATTTAAGAACTTATGAACCCCAAGGGGTGGTGCCGCTAGTCACTAAGGCAAGCCGTAAACTCGGATGTCCTGGGTTCGATCCCTAGCAACCATATTTCTCTTGGGGCTACTAGAGGTTTACCCGACTGTTAACTTTAAGGCTTCATGGGATTAGTTAAAGTGCACACAAGCTGGCCCGATTAGTTAAGGTGTGCGCAAGTTGGCCTGGTCACCCACGGATACAAAAAAAAGAAAAAAAGAACTTATGGCGTGTTTACTAATCATGAATCCTACTTAGGAAAAGGAGTTAAGTTCCTGATTTCTGAATTCTACTGTTTACTAAATTTATAGGGAATATAAATTCTGTGGACCCCACTCATAAATCAGGAATTAAGTTCCTGATGGAAATGGAACTTGATTCCTCCCACCTACCCTAGGAATCAAGTTCCCTTTCTTGGTTGAAAAAGGAATTCAAGATATATTTACTAAAATATCCTCACTTAAAAAAATAAAACAATCATCTTCTTCATGATTATTGACCTTTGTTTTTAATTTATGTAAATCATATTGGTCTCCTTTTTTTTTTTGAATCTTAATATTGGTTTACATAATTATTAATTCATATTATTCTAGCTGTGTGATTTATAAAAATGCATCTTTATGTATATGTATTATAATACCATTTATGAACTAAAAAAGACTACTGTACTTTAAAAAAAAAATTACGGCATATTCATATCTCTACATATATATATATATATATATATATATATATTATAATTATAGTGAGTAATATAAAATATATTTTTTATAATATATATATATATATATATATTTCATCATATTTTATACACAAGGGTATTTTTGTAAGCAATTATATATCATTCTGATTCTTTAGTTTAAGTAAACATTAGAAATGGAATAATTTTGATTATGTTTCCGATTCCTAAATTGTTAATAAACACTGGAATGTAATTTAATAATTCTCCTCCATTCCCTTTCCAATGAAACTTAATTCCGATTCCATCTATTCCTGATTAATAAACGCACCCTTACATTTTAACTATCTATCTTCTATTCATTATAAATGGGCTTGGCTTCTCAACTAAAAAACATATGTAGGTTGGGCTAGTTGGAAAAAAGGTTCATTTGGTTTCTAATAGGCTAGGTATATTATAGGAGCTTCTGGCAGAAATTTTATGCCCATTAGAATATAATATGGGAGATTGGGCACATTCTTTTATTCAAATTTTTTTTTTTAAAAAAAAGTTATAAGTTTTTTTTTTTTTTTTTTTTTAAAGTATAAATTTGGAATTTGGAGGAATAATATACGACTTAAATTTATCACCTCAACGTGTGGACGTGAGAGGCTTAACTTTTGTCGTATAAGACCTTAAAATTTTCCAAAAGATTCATCATATTCTAATTGCAGACTTATTGTAAGCTGCTTAACTATTTAGAGCAAGATGAAAATTAATTATAATATGTCCTATTTAGTAATTTAACTAGAGGAGAGGATACTTCTGTAGAGTACTGTAAAATTATGTATCAAAGATTTCAAGATAGGGGTGTTAAGATATATTGAACATTGGGTCAATAACAATTTCGCTAACAAAATTATATTGGGTGATATGAGTTGAAATAAAATATATGATAACGCTTTTAAATATATGAGTTAAAAAATAAATTAAATAAAAAAGGAGAGAAAGAGATGTCAATTTTTTTTTTTTTTTCCAATCAAAAAAAAAAAAAAAAGAGATGTCAATTTTTTCTTTGTTGTCTAAAAGAAGAGAGGGTCTTGGGTGCATTGTTGACGTGGCAGCATCAGGGTGGGAGATGCATGGTGCATCATGCTACACCCAAGTTTTAGCCCTGAAAGAGAGGAAGCCACCTTTTATTCTTGTCTTAACTCTTAGGCTGATCATAGGCATTACCATTGACTAAGAAATTTTTATGTCAAAAGCCTATATAACTATAAACCAAAAGTGGCCATACAACTTATCATACATTTGTTTTTAACCACTTTTGAATTTTTAATTATTAATAACCACTTTTTAAAAAAAAATTCATTTTAGTACCATGAATTATCAGAGTACCCCTGAAAATAGTGTTCTTTAAACCTCGCAACAAACTTGAAATCACGACTAAATTGAAATACATAAACTTGAAATCATGCCTAAATGGAAATAGTAAAACTTGAAATCATGCCTAAAATAGAAATATCAAAACTTGAAATCTGGACTAAATTGAAATTAGGATAAGTTTTTTTTTTTTTTTTTTTTTTTTTTTTTTTTTTTTTTTTTTTCCCTTCTTCTTCCTCATCTTCTTCCTCAAATTCGAATTAGGGTTAGGTTTTTGTTTGGGATTTTTACAAACCACATCGCCGGCACACTAGCTGCCGGAAAGACTCCCGGTCGTCGATCCAACCAGCGGCGGACGAACCAGTGGCGCACGACCCCCGTCGCGGCATCGCTTGGTCGTTCGTAGTCATCGCTGGTTCGTGCGACCAACCAACAGCTGATTCATGGTCGTCGGTGGTTCGTGGCATGGCCGAGATGCTTGTCGGCGCTCGGCGGCTGTCAACCATGCCGGCGAGAGAGAGATCGCGTTGAGAGAGGGAGATCGGTGAGAGAGGGAGATTAGAGCAGAGAAGAGGAGAGAGAAAGAAAAAGAAAAGAAAGGAGAGAGAGAGAGCTGATTTGGGGGTTTTATATGAGGGCTTTTGAGTAATTTCTCAAAAACATGGTTAAAAACAATTAAAAGTATGCATGTGGTTAAAAAAGAAAATCCTATAGTTAGATGGGTTAGTTTTGGCAATTTCCACAAAGTTTCCATCTTTCTCAAAAAAAAAAAAAAAAAAAAAAAACTATATATTTAAGTTGGGTAGTGTTAGCAACTAAAATTTTACTAAGTAGGGAAAACATTTATTATAAAAATATATTTATTGTATTGATTAAGACAATAGATG
Source organism: Acer saccharum (assembly GCA_030490815.1). Lineage (NCBI taxonomy): Eukaryota > Viridiplantae > Streptophyta > Magnoliopsida > Sapindales > Sapindaceae > Acer > Acer saccharum. Next base: position 18,790,442 of record CM059868.1, on the reverse strand, counting down.
TAAGAGCATCTCCAATGGGCTCTCTAAACCATGTCATTAACTAAAATAGGGAGTGGATTTAGTTTTAGAGCACTCCAAGGGGCTTCTTAAATGACTTCCTATTTTAGAGAGTCACCAAGAAACTCTCCAAATGTAGGGAGCCATTTTAAGCTCCATATCTTCTCTCTCCAAGTTTGAAGGTTGTAGTTAATATTAAAATATTAATGACTAGCTATAATAGGGAGGATAGTTGGAGTGACCTCATGAAAAGTTCTAGCTAAAATAGCTAAAATTTAGAAAGTATGGTTGGAGATTTAATATTTTCCTTTTTGGGTATTTTTTTTTTTAGTTATTAAGACATAGGTTAACACTACTCATTTAAGTTATGTAAGGTCTCATTAGGAAATTTTTTTTTGAATAAAGCAGCACTGTATGTAGTGGAAATATTCAAGATCTTGAATTCTTGTTATACTTTTTGGAATCACTGAACCAGCTCAATAGGCCATTTTTTATGAGTAAAATATATAGCATATCCACTGGTAGTTTCCAAAGTCATATTGGAAGTCCATATCAACAAGTAAAGAACCAAAAGCAAACACAAAATTAATCAAACTTGTAACATTATTAGATCATTGAAAACCAATATGATCAATGATTCCCAGAACTACATCACAAATCTGCTTCAAACCCTCCTCCCTCCGTGCAATCTCTGGCGGATAAACGAGCCTCTTATAGTTTCTAAAGGCATTATGACAAGCATTTGGGTAATCTGAGGCAGCTGAAATGTGCATGTAAGCATAGTCATAATTTTCCGTGGCCAAATCTTGTACTGAAGACTGAAGAGCATCACCGGCGTACGTGTACTTGTCTGCACATCCTTTCAATACCTTCTTCAAGACCGTATCGTTGGATGCGGAGGAGCTGAGCAGCAGCGAGGACAAGTAGGAGGAGGTGGCGGTGGCGTTGGCCATTCCGATTCCGGCCATGATTTGTGCAAGTCCTTTAGTGTCCATATGGGAGCTTGTTGGGTTGGATTCTAGAGAGAAGACACAAAGATCGTAGTGTTTGGTGTTTTGACATGTTTTTTGGATCAAATCTGTTGTGTCTCTGCCTGATGCAGAAACGAGTAGGTGATTAGAGAATGTTAAAGAGAGAAGGAAGTAGAAAATGGTGGAAGCCATTAGAGAATCTGAAGATTTTTTTTTTGAGGTAGTGAATGAAGCTATTTGGAGGATTGTCTCTTTCCTTCACATGCTTCTTTTATATAATTTTTAAAATTATAATAAACATAATGATGTACAATAATATTTTAATATTACCATCCATAAAATGAATGAAAAAGGTTAAGAAATTGAATGGGTCAAAGCGTATGAAATTTGTAGTTTGAAAATTTGAATAAATTACACAATAATGATTATACATAGGAGGTATGGATGAAATAAAAGGAAGAGAGAGTAGGAGGGATGAAGAGAATAACATCTATCATTTATATTGTTTGGTATTGAAAAGAGAGTTGAATGGATATATTGATATATAATTTGTATATTTACTATATTGTCCTTTTATAAATTGGAGGGTAATAAACAATTTGAGGGTATTATAGTTATTTCCCTCCCATCATCCGCCCAATGATGAGAGGATTGCTTTTGGTGGGCCCGGAAGGATCCCTCATCTTCTCCTCTCCTCTCTCTTGTCTCTCCAAGCAAACAAGGGATTGGAGCTCTCCTCCAACCCTCTCCCTCCCTCCATCTCTCCTTCTTACCAAACAAAGCCTAAAACAACTGGGGTAGACGCGGTTCGGATCAATTAGGTTTTCAGTCAAAATCGTACCTAACAAGTCGATAATTCAAATTCAAACACACACACACACACACACACACACACACATATATATATATATATATATATAATATTTACCCAGTTTATTCAGTTCCAAAGACATTTGACTTGCATGGTTGCGCGCGTATATAAACTCTGTTTTCGTTTTTTTAATTGGATTTACTTGCCTTGATAAGGTGGCTCGATTTGAACATGTATTTTATGTTTGAATCGGTTTGGTTTATCTTAGATCATAAAATCGTGCCCACCGTATAAAAAAATAACATCATGAAATATTAGTGTATTATATATTGAAAACGTTCTCTATTTGGAATGGAATTGTACAATGACAAATTGCTAAAACAATCGTTTAACAATCAATAATGCTAGACATCTCACTTGATATGTGAGATAAATCATCATTTCTTTTAATATAATATAACTCATCATTAATGTGTATCTATTTATCACATAATTGATTGAAATTCAAATGAGATACAAAAGATGAGATGTGTAACATTATTATATACAATATCAAATACAAAGGGTTTCTTGCCTTGTTGGTTATAGACTTCAAAATGAAGCTCCACCATTAGGGTTTAAACACTAGCTACTATTGTAAATATAATTTCATCTTTACCCATTAAATCGCAAAGTGTACGTTGGGAGACACCATCGGTTTTTCTCTCATGAGCATATCTTGAGCATATCTTGAGCATACTAATATTAACATATCACCACATTTTTACCATGTCAGCAACTGAACTTCAATCATAATAATACACATGGCAAAAGTGTGGTGATATGTATTATTATACTCAAGATATGCCCAGAGTGTATGCTCATGAGAGAAAAACAGGTGGTGTCTTCCAACGTACACTTTGTGATTTAATGGGTAAAGATGAAATTATATTTACAATACTAGCTAGTGTTTAAACCCTAATGGTTTGGAATGCAACTCTCAATCCAAAGGTGGTGTCTCCAGTTTTTCTCTCATTAGTATACACTCTGAGCATATCTTGAGCATATTAATATATATCACCACACTTCTGCCATATGTATTATTATGATTGAAGTTCAGTTGCTGACATGGTAAAAGTGTGATAATGTATATTAGTATGCTCAAGATATGCTCAGAGTGTATGCTCATGAGAGAAAAACCGGAGACACCTTTGGATTGAGAGTTGCATTCCAAACTATACTTGTAGAACCTAATCTCGATAATGAAGTCCCAACAAATCCTTGATTTACAATGGTGTCAAGTTTTTTTTTTTAAAAAAAAAAGAACATAACGAATATTTAAATTCTTATCAACAAGACGTTATAATATTGATGAAATTGTAACAAATGGTCCCGGACACAGATTAAGAGGTGAAAATTGTTAATTTTGACTAAATAAATCTTAAGAAAATTGTTTGAATTCAAATCAATGAGTTTAATTGTTACCAATCAAGTGTGAAAATTTATTTTCACCTTATAGCCAAAAAAATTACTGAAATACCCTATAACATAATTTACATCTTCCGCTTGCTTCTCTGAGCTCTCTTCATCCATCTTTTCTTTCTCCTTCTTTCTTTTCTCTCTCTCTCCGCTCACTAATTTATCAGTCGTCATTAGTAATCATATCTGTGGGAAACAAAACATTAAGTTGTTATACAAAGAAAAAAGTCAACAAAAACAAGCTCCATTTTTTTTTTTTTTTTTTCAATTTTTGAATCTTAACAACATTGGTCTGATGTAAAACTTTTACCTAAATATGTTCATTTACTTTAAAAAATCATAAATTTCATGGGACCATTTTTTTTTAATTTTTTTTTACATTATTTAAGTATTTGTGAAAATCAAATATCAAAAATGGAAGCTAGTCATTTTACAGAAAATTTCGTGAAATAATTTTTAATACTATGTGAAATAATTTTTAATACTAGTGAAATCATATTTTTTATACTACGTAAGATCATTTTTGCAAATATTAGCTACATGAAATCATGATCTATTATATGTGAAATCATTTTTGCTATACTATATGTGAACTTTTCTGAAAAATGGGGGGAAGCCACTTAACTGTAGGGCATGTGGGATATTTCATTTTTATTTGGTTAAAAAATAAAATAAAAAAATTAGCGCAATATCATAACACATTAGAATGTATTTATTTAATAAGAATTCTCAAAAATGACCACAAAAATTATATAAAACTAGTGTGTCAACCCGTGCAATGCTTGGAATTAGCTTTTGAGAAGGAATCTGTTACATATGCACGACTTTTACAGAAAATGCAAAAATAAATAAATAAATAAATAAATAAATAACATAAAATTTACAATGAATTGCACTTGTTGCTCCAAAAAATCAATTCTCTATTTCAGCGGCAATTGAAATACTCAACAATGAGATAATTAATAGATCAATAAAATATTTATTTAAAGAACTTACCTTGATAGAGATATATTTGATAATATGGATATTCAACTAGGGATGGCAACGGGTCTGGTTTAGGCGGGTTTTGCAAAATCCAAACCCGCACCCGTGAAATTTTTCATCACCCACGCCCACCCTTGAACCCGCGAAAATAAACGAGTTCGGGTTCGGATTTCACCCGCGGGTTTTATACGGGTTCGCGGGTCACACCCACCAACCCGCAAAAATATATTAATTTATAAATATTTAATATGTAATTTTATTTATTTATACAATACAAAACTCCTCTTTATTTATAATATATCATGGAAAATTACAAATACAAGTGTGTTTCTTAGTTGAGACAATAGGCAAAGCACATTATATATATAGCTAATGGTAGAATTTTGCACTTTTGTTTTTTCAATGTGGGACTACTTCCACATTGAAAAAACAAGAGTGCAAGGTTCTATCATTAGCTATATATAAATGAGAGTTGAGAATTGTAATTCTCAAACTTAGAATGAGTGGAGTTTTTATATTTTATTCTTTATATGGTTAAAAAGTTTCCATTGGAGTTTAAATTTATAATATTTTAAATACTAAATATTATATAATTTTTATTTATGCGGGTTCGCGGGTTCACCCGTGGGTTCGTTTTCCAACCCAAACCCACACCCACACCCACACCCACACCTGAACCCGCTGGGTTTTTCTTTATACGGGTTCACGGGTTCGCGGGTCATAAATTCACCACCCAAACCCGACCCTACAAGGTCAGGTTCGGGTGGGTGCGGGTTAAATTGCCAATAACCTTTCAGCTATTTTCAACCTGAAATATACATAAATTAATTAAAAAAGGAAAAAATCCACTAAAATTTGAAACAACTTAGTGGAATTAGAAGAGACAAAAAATTCAATTAAAAAGGCAACAAAAAAAAAAAAATCAGAAATTTGAAACGGTTGAGTTGGATTAATTAGAAGAGATATTCAATTTTGATGTAGAATATTAAATAGGGAAAAAAAAGGGGAGAATTTAAGGGCAACTAATTTGGGATTGCTTTTTTTTTTTTTTTTTTTTTAATCTTTTTTTTTTTACAATACTGCACCAAGCAGCAAAAAAGGAAACAAAGGAAACCCAACAAGAGGGGAATAAACAATAGAGAAACTTAAGAAAGCGTATCAGACTCCATGAGCCCCCTAATACAACATGGGAAATCTTCCATCCAATAAGAGTCCTTTGAGATATCCCAGTCATATTTAGCAAGTTTCTAAGCAACCCGATTAGCAGAACAAGGAATTGCACAAATGCTAAGGCCGATAGACTGGGACCTAAGATCAGCAGTATCAGAGATAATAGAACCATAGCTAGCATTCTGGAGGTTGTTGTTGGGAACACGAGCAATCGCCCCCGCTTTGTTAGATTCCAAAACACAATGAGCCAACCCACAATCTTTGCTGAATAAAATACCCTTGAAGATGGTCATAATTTCCGCCACAATGGAGTCAAAATTAGCATCAAGGATTTGACAGCAGAAGGCCATAACACTACCAGATTCATCATGAATCACAACACCAATGCTGACCCTGTTATTTCCCACCTCGGAGGTAGTGCTACAGTTAATCTTATAGAACCCAGGTGAGGGGACCCTCCAACACGGATAGCCTCTGGACACCTTCTTTCCACACTTATCCATGTCAACTCTTGGTGTCTGCAACTTAGCAACATAATCCCTACTCCACCACACCACATCATGGTAGCTAGGCTTATCACTATTATGTATAAAAGAATTTCTAATATACCAGGTTCTCCAATAAATGATACAAAATAACTTCAACTCCTCCATATTAATTCTACCAGCCACATCAGTAATTAAATCAAGGAAATTCTTAAAGTGTCTACGGATCACAACCTTCTTAGGTAACCACTCCACATGCACATACCTGAGTTTATAGCAGTCCCACAAGGCATGAATGGTTGACTCATTGCATTTTCTACACAGAGGGCACAGGTTAATAACTTTCATTCCTCTTCTTTCCAAGTAATATAAGGTTGGGATCCAATCATGACACATTTTCCATATGAAGATTTTCACTTTTAAAGGGATTCCAAGCTTCCATAAAGTGCTCCACCATTTCTTATCTTGTGAGGAACTAGAATGACTAGGACTCGGATCCAATTGACAACCCAGCCAATATTCCGCTCTTAACGGAGTAGTTCCCATTGCCTTCAAAATGCCAAATTTCAACATGAGCCTTTTCATTGGAACCAATAGGGATTTTCAAGATGGCCTCAGAGTCACACTTCAAAATTTTTTGATTAAGAACCTGCAAGTCCTAGCCATTAGAAGGAGAAAACAAATTATTAACCGTGATATCAGCATCAAGAGAAGGAGGATAAAGTATTTTGAAAGTGTTTGGCCTCGGAACCCAGTTATCTTTGTAAACACGAATGGAATTATCATTCCCCACTCTCCATCTCATCCGCCTATCGATAATACCCTTTCCCCACAACAAACTATTCCAAATAAAAGAACTAGAATTTTTCTTCTTAATCACATCCTTGAAATCACAATCAGGGCTAGCCCTTTAAAGTTCTCGCAGCAAAACGACTCTGGAAATTTAATGATACGCCAACATTGCCTAGCAAGCAAGGCTCTGTTAAAGACCTCTAAGTCCCGAAACCCCAGCCCTTCACCCATTTTCGACTTACACAAACATTTCCAATTACACCAGTGCATCCTCATATTCATTGCCTAGCAAGCAAGGCTCTGTTAAAGACCTCTAAGTCTCGAAACCCTAGCCCTTCATCCATTTTTCGACTTACACAAACGTTTCCAGTTACACCAGTGCATCCTTATATTCTTTTCATTCACCCCCCCCCCCCCCCCCCCCCCCCCCCCCCCAACACACACACACACACCAAAAGCGAGCGCAAAGACATTGGATTTCATCTAAAAAAGGCACTTAGGAAGCCGAAAAAGACTCATAGCGTAGGAAGGTATGGATTAAGCCACTACCTTAACTAAAATCTCCTTACCTCCAATCGAAAGGAGTTTCTCCCCACACCCCTTAATTTTGCCCCAAACACGATCTACAATTTCAGTGAAGATCTTCCTCTTGTTCCTACCAGAGAAACAAGGCAACCCCAGATACTTGTCATGACAATCCACTCTATTCACACCCACAATTGTAGCCAATTTGTCACCTTTCGAAGCCGAAATGGACGGACTAAAGCACATGGCAGATTTGCCAAAGTTAACCACTTGACCAGAAGCTCTATAATAGGCCTCCAGAACCTTTCGTACCTCCAAACAATTCTTTTCGTCCGCATTTGTAAATAAAAGGCTGTCATCAACGAAGAAGAGGTGGTAGATAATGGGACCCCTTCTACTGCACTTGAAACTCGAGAGCTTTCCATTAGCCATCGCCTCACGAATCAAACTAGATAACCCTTCAACACAAATTAAAAACAAGTAGGGAGATAGAGGGTCACCCTATCTGAGCCCTCGTGTAGGTCTAATGCAGCCCAATTTGGGATTGCCTCTTGATTCTACAAAATTGCCATCAAAGCCCTCCTAACATTATCATTAATCAAATAATAATCATTGTTTTAATTGCATGAACTTAGCATGGCAATTTAAGAATCAACGTATTCCATTAATGTTGAATAGGAAAGGTTTTTTATTAAATTATTTTTGACTAAATTGAATACGAAAGATTAACTTTGAGATTATTAGCAAACTTTAATTATTTGGTTATATACTAATTATTTTTTTTTTATTTCATTGAGATAATTTTATTTGGTTATATGTTATGATTAATTAAGGTATTTATCTTAAAAAAAAAAAAATAAGAAACTAAAATAAAGGCTAATATGATGGACACGTTGCATCAACCTAGCTCTAATACCGACATGCGATACCAATAACCAATACTTATATAATTCTTTAAAAATAAATTAAGGTATTTTTTCATCGTAGAAATATTTCAAAAAATTAAATATGTATTAATAACATAAAATAATGACACATGTCACTCACACATGAGAAGAAACTATTGATATTATATTATTATTATATATTATGATAAAGTAATAATGTCAATTTTTATTATATGATTAGCGGCCTCTAGTTAAAAAAGGTTGTTATTATATTATTATATACGATGATACATGATTATATATTTGATTTGATTATTTTGTAAGGTTATTATATATTATTGATTTGAATATTTTCAAAGCATTGGTTTAATTGCCAAGATTATTATATATTATTGATTTGAATAATTTTTAAACATTTATTAAATTGTCACATGGCAACCTATAGTTAAAAAAGGCCGTTATTATATGATTATTGTATTATCATATATGATAATATGATTTGATTTTAATCACATACAAAGTATTGATTGTTAATAATTATATTGTAAATTTTCATTTCTGTTCATAACAACAAATTACCAACATCCCCTCCACAATGGTCTCTTCTCTTTTCTTTCCTTCTTTCTTTTCTCCACAAATAATTATTAATTTATTTTATCTTTTTAGATCTGTTGGGGTCTTGAGTTATGGTGTTAGAGTTACTTCAAATATTGTAAAGAATGAGTAGGTGTTGGCTTTATTCTTCAAATATTTGATCATTGGGCCATGTTTGGCACTTAGCCAACTGCCAAAAATTATTAAGGTCACGGGTTGCATTTACACCCTCATTTCAATGCTTTTTTATTTTATTTTATTTTATTTTTTAGTTATGAATTGTCTTGTTTTCATTTTTGGAAACAACAAATTTTGAGACAGCAAATGAAGAATCTGGACCACCAATTATTGGACATGCAATGTCAATGATTGATGAGAGACTTTAATAATCTATCTCACCCTTATTATTTTCTCCTAAGTATTCACTAGGGGCGGGTCAGGGGCGGGTTGAGGTCGCCCTAAACCAGTAACCCGGTTTTGAAAAGTTGCCATAAACCCGCCCCGATTGGGGTAGAGGTGCCCCAAACCCGCCCCGTTTGACCCGTTTCATAAAAAAAAAAAAAAATTGACAGCAAATTTAAATTTAACATAGCACAATAACTGAGTTTAATAAACACTAAATTCATAGGTAAAGTATAAAATACAAATCCCAAAATAACTTAAACGAAAATACAAAATACATACAACATTTTCGGTATCAATAAAATCCATTCAACATCTTCACTAAAATAGTTTAAACACAAAATTTCAATAACAAAATCCATCAAACATCTTCATCATCACTTCGAATTTTTTTCTTTAAAATTTTTTTTTTTCAGCTAGGGTTTCTTATATTTTCCTTTTATATTTAAAATATATATATATATATATTTCGGGTCAAACGGGGCGGGTCGGGTCAAAACAAACCGCCCCATACCTGACCCGATAACCCGACCGGGTCAAGAAACGTGCCCCCAAACCCGCCCCGCTAACAGTTTTAACCGCCCCAAATGGACTGGGGCCCCGTGGGTTTGGGGCTGGTCGGGGATTTTTGCCGCCCTTACTCCTAACCATGCCTAACAACAAATTACGCAACCCCCCACCCCCCCGACCTACTCGAGGTTTGCTCTATTACGCTTGAAATCAGTTTATTCAAAAACTACCAATGACTTCCCCTGCCATTAGTATTTGACCGATGAATATGACTACTGATTATCTTAGAAGGGCAAAAAGATGAAAATGCCTGTAAAAAAAAATTAAAACAATAAAATTTTGAATCTCTACCATTTATATTTGAGATGAGAGGTTAAGATCCAGTTATAAAAAAACTGATTATTTGTTACAAGAAATCATCCTTAGTTATGTAAAATCTTCTAAAAAATACGAAATGGCTCGAAAAATCATTGATGTTCAATCTAGTCTATCCTTACGTTGTCGACATCCTCAAGCTATTCTTTGACATCTTCTCTCTATAACTGGGTCGATTATTTCTTTCTCTCTCTAGAAACGATCGACTATCTCTCAAGCAGTTTAAGGATATTTTGGTACTTTTAAAAACCAAATGGTTAAAAGCGATTAAATTATTGAGGGTTGGCTAAAAACACCATTTTTATGTATAGTTTAGGAGTATTTATGAAAAATCCCTTGATTGTATTATAAATTGGTATCTATTACTTTAAACCAAGTGTAAATATAAAATAATGAGAGAGCCAATCATTGGGAGACATTACAGATCAATGATCGTGTACAATCTGACTTCTGCCGTTGAAAAAACTTCTCGTTGTTGATTCACACAAGCATTCCTCAACAATTAAATCACCGAAAAGTAAGCCAGAATCAAACCTACGCGGCTACGTGTAAATTTTATTATTATTAAAACAAAAAAAAAAAGATATATCACCTTATCTATTTTTTAGGTCACGTTATTATGCGAGACCTATTGGAGTTGGTAATATATATATATATTTACAATCTTTCTATTGTCAGTTCGTTCTGACAATAAATATATCAGGACGAAAAATGTGAACCACAGATTATGAGGAAGTTTTGACAAGTGCATACATTTTGAGTCAAAATATATAAATCTAGTGGTTCAAATTCTTCGTCCTGATATATTTATTATCAGGATGAACTGATAATAGAAAATCTGTATATATTTATATAGATTTTCTAGGACGAAGAATATGAACCACTAGATTTACATACTTTGACTCAAAGTGTATGCACTTGTCAAAACTTCTCCTTATTATGTGGTCCACATTCTTCGTCCTGATATATTTATTGTCAGGACGAATTAACAATAAAAAGATTGTATATTTATATATATGCAATTTTTCTATTGTGAGTTCGTCCTGATATAAAATATATCAGGATGAAGAATATGAACTATTAAATTTACATACTTTGACTTAAAGTGTATACACTTGTCAAAACTTCTTCATAATCTATGATCCACGTTCTTCGTCCTGATATATTTTATATCAGGACGAACTGACAGTAGAAAGACTATATATATATATATATATATATAGTAACTTTCTCATAAGGGATTCTACATAAATTTTTCGTACGGTTTCATTAATTCCAACCGGTTGAAATCAGTGAAACTATACGAAAAATAGTACGGAATCCTACACTTGATAATTTATATATATATATATATATATATATATTAAAATTGAATAATTAAAACCTATTAAATTTTATAAAAAGTACACAAAAATAAATGATTAAAAAATTAATCTCTGTTATTACTCATTAACTATAATATTGTTCTAATATAAGAGCTAAACATTTAGAGCATTTTGTTTATGTTTTAGAAAAATGTTTTACAAATACGTTCATCTATTATTTGAAAAGAAAAAACAATGAGAACGCATTTGTAAACCATGTTTTTGAAAGAAAACGAGAATAACAGAAAATATATTTTTCACTTTTATTCAACAAAAAATGGAACAACATTTTAATGTTTTCACTGTTTTCCACTTTTTATTTTTTTAAAGTTGGATAAGTAGCATATAAAACCTATTAAAATACATTGTATTTAATCTTTTTAATTAATACTAAATATATTTTTCTTTAAATTAATATAATGTATATATCATAATTTCTTTTATAAAAAAAAAAACTAGAAAAAACATCAATTAATTTTAACTTAATTGATTTAATTAATATATATTCTTATATTTTTTAATTAATAAAATCAATTTAACTACACTTTGCTCTTATTATATTTTCAAATAATTACACTAAATGATCCCATAAAGATGTAGTGTCACATGATTTACTAGACATGCATAATTTTACCACAATAATTCATACCTTTTTATTTGAAAGGCAATAATCCATACTTGGTGAAGAACCACACATTTGACAGACACTTTTTTGGTCTTTATCTCTTTACACCAATGTTTGGAGGTAACATTTGTTCATCCTTCCGTAAAAAGAAACACATAAGAAAATTAATCAATGATGACTTATTAGTAGCAAAAAGAAATACATATTGGAAAAGAAAAAAGAAACAGAAGAAAAGAAGGATTTGGAATCATTCAACATTTACTTTTAGTATTTACAATTAATTAATGGAGCTCTTGAGGATATTCAAGTTGAATTAAGCGAGTCATAATAGAAAGCTTGTCGGAACATACCTCATTTTTATGAATACCTCTTTCCAAGTTACATCGAAAAGAGGGACATAATTTCGATTGTGCAAATATGGTAAATCAATAAGGATATTCAACTTCTGTCCAAAAAGAAGAAGAAGAAGATATTCAACTTGAATCATGCGAGGCATAATGAAAAGCTTGTAAGAACATGCTTTTATTTTTACTAATACCCCTTAATTATGAGTTACACCGAAAAGGGAGCAATAACTAGGATTGTGCACTTATGGTAAAGCAGACATGATAAACCAACTAATAGTATGTCAGCTTTTCCGGAGGAGAGTGTGGATAGTCCATGAAAGAATGAGCTTTAAAATGCGAAATTTTTTATTTTCAAGAGCAATGATGTTAATGTTACAACACATGTGGCTTTCCACCCGCCTTGTTTTTATCACTTGATGGATTTTGCTTAATCTCTAAGAAATTTGATGCAAATGACCAAGGCAAAATGGCCAAATGGGTCGGTAGACAAATGTGAGCTTATATATATAATATATATAAGTGATCCCTCTTGTATAAATGAGCTCTCAGATTCTAACATTCAAAAATTTGTCATTCTTCTTCCGATCCAGTAAATCTCATCTCTCTTTTATTTTATTATTTCATTTATTTACAACACATTATCAGGATAACCGTATGTAAGTAAAAAGTATTTCCATGTGAGTGATTTACTTACAGCTTGATTCTTGTGTAAGTAAAGGGGATCTCCACGAGAGTGATTTACTTACATTTAAATATTCATATTTATTTATATGCAATGTATCAAGTGAGCTTATGCCCCTGATTTACTATGTTCTTTAAATATTCACATTTATTTATATGCGACGTATCTGGTGAGTTTATGCCCCTGATTTACTATGTTCTTTAAATATTCGCATTTATTTATATACGATGTATCAGGTGAGTTTATGCCTCTAGATCTATTTATTTATGCTCTTTAAATATCCGCATTTATTTATATGCAATATATTAGGTTGGCTTTGACCCCTGACATAACCTATATATAGTTCCATATACAAAATGGCTTATGCAGTCAATGGAACCTATATATAGTTCTAGATTTATTTATTATGTTTTTTCAATATTCGCATTTAATTATTCACAATCTATAAGACTGACTGCGACTGTGTCAATAGAGACTAGCTACGGTTGTATCAACAAAGCCTATATATAGTTATGGATTTATTTATTATACTCTTTAAATATTTGTATTTATTTATTTATAAGTAATATATGAGATTGGCTAGACCTACTAACCGGAACTTGAAGTTTTTGAATTTATTATTACGATATTCAAGTTGGCAAAGTTTTGCAAACCGATCAGAATCTGAAGTTCTGAATTTTAAATTTCATTAAGAACATGAAGTTCTGGATTCATTGTAAGGTACATGAATGCCATACTTTGTTATCTGGAACCTGAAGTTTCAAATTCGAATTCAATATATAACTGGAAGTTATGAATTTGAATATAAAGTATTAAATTTTGAACCTAAAATTCTAATCAGACTTGAGATCTGAATTCAATTTAAATGGTGCTATTAAAATTTAAATATCAAAGTTTATCAGAGCCAACAATTCTGAATCTGATCAAGTTATGATTCTTTCATCTGGGAAGTCAAATTGTAATTTCCATTCAGAATTTGAAGCTTTCTGAATTTTATATATGAACTTGCAGTTCATGGTCGAATCGGAAATTTGAAATATCAATATGATTTATGATTTTATTTTATCTCATATTCATGAAGTGATATATTTACATGTCATTCATTTGAGGAAGAAATCTACACATCCCAACAGGATGTTGTGAGTATCATAAAAAGGATTTAAGATCTTAACGTATAATGAAATTGGAAATAATATTTTATCAATTTCATACATGCTTGAGCAATATTTAGAGTTGTTGAAAAAAAAATGAAAATAAGAGGGAGTCTGGCCTCTGGGAAAGAAAATGAGAGAGTTTAAGCATGACCTGATACTGACAAAAACAATATATATATATATATATATATAGATACAGTTTTTCTATTGTCAGTTCGTCCTGACAATAAATATATCATGACGAGAAATGTGAACCACAAATTATGGAGAAGTTTTGACAAGTGTATACACTTTGACAAGTATGCATTGGAAAGAGATTAAATATCTTTTTCATTACCTTCATGGAACGAAAGATTTATGATTATTTTATACAAAATCTAACAATTTTTCCGATTTACTTGGTTATGCTGATGCCAAATATCTATTTGATCCACAAAAAGCTTGTTCACAAACAAGATATGTTTTTACCTATAAAGGCACATCAATTTCATAAACGCTCCATAAAGCAAGTCTTTGCTTACACTCCCTTCAATCATTTATGATGTTATTGCGTTTCATGAAATAAACATCTGTATACGTTAGTTTTAGCAATCTAAAAGATTGCTTCAAAAGAACTTTTATCAGGGGGAGTGTCCCATTAGAGGGTATATATCAAATGAAGTATATTAGTTATTTTGGGGTATATGTGTATTATACTCTTTTTTCCTTTCGATCAGGTTTTTATTCCATTGGATTTTCCCGACAAGGTTTTAATAAGGCAATTCTATAAGTACACTTAAAAATCATTTGATCCATAAAGATCATCATCAATATTAAATTGATTCAGTAGATCATCATATATATGTTGTCTTTATCAAAAAGATCATTGTAAATATTACTTTGATCTTGCTAATTATCATATGTATGTTATCTTCATTCAGAAGATCATCATAAATATTACTTTAATCCGACAGATCAATGAATATCTTTGCTCAGGTTTTTATCCCACTGGGTTTTTCTTAGCAAAGTATAAATGTGAGTAAAGCTTTGAAGAAAACATTAACTGTGGACATATTTACATTGTACATTTTTTCCCTTCGATCAAGTTTTATCCCATTGAGTTTTCCTAACAAGGTTTATAATAAGATAGTTTTGCGAATTTCCAATCCCTCTAGATCAAGAAAGATCATTGTATATATTTTGCCTAGATTTTGTTCTATTGGGTTTTTTCTAGAAAATTAAAATAAGTGGTAGAAATCCAAGGGGGTATTGTAATAGGTGGGTTTCACCACTTGCAATAACCCACTACTTCTCCCCACTTTATCTCTCCACCTGGCTTCATCATCATTCGAATACAAGTGGGCTTCATCATCACTCAATAATTGTGCTCATAAAAACACTATAAATAGATCCCATATCTCTCATTTGTATGTAAGTCAATCAATGGAAATACAATACAAAGTAATCTTCAATCTTACTCTCGTCTCTCTCTTTCTCTCATCTCATTTATTTATTTCATTTGTTCTTCATTTTATTTACAACACGTGTATTGTAAATAAATGAAATAATAAAAGAAAAGATAGATGAGATAGATGAGATTTATTGGATCAGAGGAAGAATGAGAGATTTTTGAATGTTGGAATCTGAGAGCTCGTTTTATACAAGAGGGATCACTTATATATAGGCTCACATTTGTTTACTTGTCCACTTGGCCACTTAGCCATTTTGTCTTGGCCACTTGCATCAAATTTCTTATAGATTAAGCAAAGCCTATCAAGTGGCAAAAACAAGACAATGGAAAACCACTTGTGTTATAACACTTCCCCTTGGATTTCCATCACTTGTATTGTAATTTTATAGGAAAAACCCAATGGGACAAAACCTATGTAAAATATATACAATGATCTTCTGGATATGTTGTCTTGATCAAAAAGATCATTGTAAATATTACTTTGATCTTGCTAATCATTGTATATATGTTACCTTGATCCAGAAGAACATTATAAATATTACTTTGATCCGATAGATCAATGAATATTTTTGCTCAGGTTTTAATCCCACTGGGTTTTCCTTAGCAAAGTATAAATGTGAGAAATGTTTTGAAGAAAACAATAATTTTGGACATGCACTATACTCTTTTTCTGAATTTTCTTGACAAAGCTTTTAACGAGACAGTTTTAAGAATGTCCAACCCCACTAGATCCAGAAGATCATTATATATATTTTACATAGGTTTTCTCCTATTGGGTTTTTTCTAGAAAATTATAACACAGGTGACTTTCCACCGCCTTGTTTTTGCCACTTGACAAGCTTTGCTTAATCTCTAAGAAATTTGATGCTAGTGGGCAAGTAGACAAATGTGAGCCTATATATATAAGTGATCCCTCTTGTATAAAACAAGTTCTCAGATTCCAACATTCAAAAATCTCTCATTCTTTCTCTAATCCAATAAATCTCATCTCTCTCATCTCTCTTTTCTTTTATTATTTCATTTATTTACAACAGTTAACAAGAAAATGCATACTTTAAAGTCTTTTTCTATCGAAATGAAACTCCTTTTTAAAGTATAAGACCACTTAACATAAAGATGCAAATATCATTGTTAATAAAGAGTATGTATAATATACATTTCTATTTTCTTACTCAGAAATTGAAAGAGTATGGACTCTTGTAGAATTGATCATAGGACTATTACAATTATTGAAGTGAAAGAGTATGGACTCTTGTAGAATTGATCATAGGACTATTACAATTATTGAAGTGGGTCAAAATGGTGCAACAGTAAATCAAGTCGCTAGAGGTGCCCAAGCAGGTAAGGTGTTGCAGCCACCCTTCAAGCCTTTATATAGCCGTGGCTGCTACTTTTCAGCACTAGTAACTAGTTACAAGTGGTAGAACAATTTACGAGGCTTCAAACTCCTCCTTTTGAGGTTTAAAAAATATACAGGATGTTGATGAATGATTTGAGAACTATAGTTTTGTGAATAGCACAAATTATCAAGTTAAATGTATGATGTATGTACTTAAAAGGATTATTAGTTATTGGTATGAGATGATTAATCAAGCTTCAAATGTGGCTAACAATTCAATTATTTAGGGCAGATTTAAGAAGTAGTTTAATGAAAAGTTATTCCCTTTTGTTAACACTAAGAATTTGTTCAAACCAAGTTTGGCTTTAAAGGAAAGAATATTTGTCCAGGTTGATGTCACCTCAGGACAACAATTGTATTACGAGGGTAATACACCGCAATAACTACGCCAAAGGTTCGTAGGGACCACCTGACAGTGATTATGGTGCAGTTCCTCTTCTAAAGCTATTGTCCTTAGCTAATACCGACCTAGACGGATACTTCTATTGAAAATATAACATATTCTTTTATTTGGAGTCTAAATTGGTTTAAGCAAATTTTTGGTGTTAACACCTGAGTCTGAATAATAATAATAAAAAGGTTAAGTTTGTCTAGTTGATTCATGTACAACGGCTTCGGCGGGATACAAACCAAAATTTGAATAATTTTCTCAATTTGTTTCACATCGGGTTAAATATTGAACGCAGGATTAAAATGGTTTGAGAGAGCCATGAGCCATAGATCTTTCAAACCCCTTTAACTTTACGTTGGTTAGAATTTACCAAACCTAAAGCTAATTGAGATAATTGTTCAAATCTCGTCCATACTCTGCCAAGGTCATTTCCCCTAAATCAACCAACAAACTCAACTTCCTTATCATTCTTCAAACTCTCAATGAAGCATTTTTCAAGAAACAACTATTTAAACATACCTCAGGTACTGACAGTTGACCACATTTTAAGCTCGATCAATCATCACCCAACAATGGCTAGCACCGATTTTAAATATGTACTCGTGCTTGTTACCTTGTGATGATTTGTGCAAGTCATAAAGTGAAATGCCTTATGCAATTATCAAATCCATTCAACATTGTAAGTGGATTTACTGAACCTCAAAAGACTAAGTTTGCAACCTTCTAAAATGCTCCATCACATCTATTTGTTTCTTCAGAGGTTGCTAAAAAGCAGTAGTCATGGCCGGCATAAAGGTTCAAAGGTTGGTTGTAACATCATCTTGACTTGCTAGTGCACCTCTAGTGGCCTGATCTACTCTTGTGCCTATGGAAAAAACTTCCAAAACCCATTTCAACAAATCTAGGAGTCCTACAACAACTAGTTCAACAAATAGGATCCATGGTCTTTCAATTTGTAAGTAATAAAATAATACCGTATATTATTCTATTATCATGTCTTGTGGATCCATGGTCTTTCAATTTCTAAGTAATAAAATAATACCGTATATTATTCTATTATCATGTCTTGTGAACTGACATGATCTCAAACATCAATAACAATTTTGTATTATTGAACTTAATTTACTTGAAATCAAAACTTCTCTATAACCTAGTAACAAATTTCTCAATAACCTAGTAACAAATTTACTTGAGTTAAGGGGGTTCAAGATTTATATACTAGTGCAAGACCACACTCACTAGGAATGTGAGGTGTGACAAATATTGTAACACCAAAGTTAGTAATGTCAATAATGCTAGCATATGCCATGATTAATACTGTGTTTGAATTGTGTTTTCTTTTTTTCCCCTAAAAAGAGAAGATTGTTTTTACTTGGCTAAATTCAGTGAATCTATATAATATTTTCTATCAATGTATTCAATGAATCTTGATATATTTTTTTATCCAAGTACACAGATAGAAAATATAGGGTAAATTAATAGATAACTTTTGGCATATAGTTTTGTTATTTGGCATATTAGTATTCGATGAAGGGATGGCTACCACATTTGAAGAAGAACTTATAAATGTTTCAGACAATAAAAAAATTTATTATATGCAAGACTACCATAAATCATGCACGCTGAGAAAGGTGAAATAAAAAAAATAATAAAAAAAAATTAAAAATTGACTGAATGTTAAATTATGATACCACCTGCTACCTCCATACTTTAGGTTCAAAAAGTTAAGCATCTAAAGAGCATGTACATCTCCATATTAAGGAACAAGAACATCTCAATAAAACCCAAATGACACACTACAAATTAAGAAAACGTGTGTCAATCATTTATGCAGCCAGAAAAAGCAATTTGTAACAAATGAAGCTAAACTGAGAATATATTGTCTCAACATGTTCAAATAAAATACCATGTAGTATGATTTGCAAACAAAAAATAAAAAAAATGCTAAGCATCATGACTGCAGACATACTAATGAAATTAGAAAAAAGAAAGAAAAAAAAAACCCACAATCAAACAGATCATTGCAGAAACAGTCACATTATTAACCTGTGTCAAAACATAAACTTGAGCATATTTACCGCTATAGAGATAAGGCAGTTCAAATAGACAGTCCAGAAAAAAGTAGCTCCAATTCCTCTTCCTGTGATGCAGTTCTCTGCCATAAAAGAAAAAAAAAATGAAACAAATAAGCTAACCATTTTTAAAATAAACAACCAATACAGCATTCAAATCTAATGAAACCATTCACCTCCAAAATTGATCCATCCCATGTACTAACATTGAAAATGACCAAATCAATAAGTCAAACAAAAGGTTTTGCTATCAGTTTCCAACAATTCCTCAGCAAAATAAATAATTGCATACCTGAAGGGATATTAGTTGTAGAATTTTATTGAGAACGCGCAAGCGATGAATAACATAAGAGCTGCTCGCTGGAAGTTGGTTCATTCTTTTTAGTTCGCCGTTAACTGCCGCTTTCCTCTCTTCAGCTCCCATTTCCTTCCATGTACCTTTCAACTGGGTGCTAGCTTTACCATCCATTATCTGCTCACTATGACCATATAATGATAAATTCAGACTCAAAGAAAATAAACATTGAAGCAGTAAAATGACGTCTGACCATACAAGATAAAACTGAATGGAATTGGATGTCATCCTCTTCATGGGGAAAAAACAGGACTCCAATTTCAATTCTAAGCTCAACACTATGAAATTCAACAAAAATGCAACTCTTGGTAACATAAATTTGTCAAAACAATTGCAACCAAAGGAATTTAAGACCCTCTTAAGACTCTTCCTTGGAAAAAATTAGAAATTATCTCCATTCCACTCATCAATTTCATGTCCAAATGCTACCAAACACGAAACAAGAAAAATTCAATATCAAGAAGTGTCCATTAAGAATCTCAGTCTCTTGGAATCAGATTGATTTTAACAAGCTTAAATCCATTCCTTTACTGAAAAGAAAACTACAAGTTGGCACCACCAAGATTATTAGTCCGGTGAGCCGAAATTATAATCAGTTAAAATAGTTTCGACAAAAGCTCAAACATAAAGGCATGATGAAATTTCTTTCTTTTGTAAATAATGACTCCAAATTGGCAAGCAACAGGAGTTATTTGTCCAGTAAAAAGAAATTATTGCATAAAAACAAAACATCATTGAAATTTATAATGTATCCAAAAAATACCAATTACGAAATCAATCATAACCTAGCAATTATTAAAAAAAAAAATCCAGAATCAACAAGTCACACATCGAAATAAAGTTTACAAATATATCCATATCCACATAAACATGTGAACAATCAAATTACAAATATATGGTAAAAAAACAAAAAATTATAATAAAAAATATATATATATATTAACTCATTGAACGAATACCTCTGAATTCCGTTAAAGAAGCTGACGGATTCAGATACTTCAACAAATATTATTTTTCCGGCGAAAGAAGCAACAAAAGCACACCAAATAGACCCCAAAAATGAGAACGATTAAAAACGGTTAACAGAGAATAAAAACTGATATTACCAGGCAGCGACGGCGTCGAATTGGCGGCTGCAAATGTCTGAAAGTTAAATTAATTTTGGAAATTGTTTGGGTATTGACAAGTTAAGTTAAATTAACCGGGTGTTGCCACGTGGATTTTTTCCCTTTACGTTGTACATTTATCTCCTTGTATTTTTCACAAATGGGACAGTACCCAAGTATTGTCCATTAATTTTAAGGGTTAATATTAAACACCTCCCTTGAACTATCATTGGATTTATTTTAATTTTAGAAACCTTCCCTATAAACTAACATCATTAGCATTCCGTTTGTGTTGACATGATTGATTATTAAAAAAGTCTAATATAATAAAATTACAAATGAACCAAAAGCATTGAAAATTAGTATTTGTTTGGATTTATTAAAAAAAAAAAAAAAAAAAAAAAACATAAACAAATACATGTTCTGGTTTATTTTCAAGGGATTTTAGTAAAAATGCCCTATTTGAGGGCCTAAATTGCAAACATACTCTATAAATTTTTTTATAGCAAAATTGCCCCTAAAAGACCAAACTACCCTTAATGACACATTTACTGCATCAAAGAAATTTGTTATTCGGGTCAAGGATGACCCGATATCGGGTCACAATTAACCCGAAGAACAAATTTTGGCCTTCGGGTAAAGGGCAACCTGAAGCCCTAAAATTCTTCTTCGGGCCATTGGTGACCCGATATCGGGTCATCATTGACCCGAAGAACAAGAATTTATTTTTTTTTCAAAAAAAAGGTTTATGTATTTATATATTAATTTACACTCCTTATGTTTGATGTAGTAAAGTTGTTTTTGAATTGATAATCTATATTTAAAATTTTCCAATATTGAAGATGACAAATGTACAACTGGTTTTGAATTGGGGTGGAGAATGGAAAAGTGATCACGGTGTATATTGGTATGACGGTCAGAGAGAAAGGGCATTTGATTTTCCAAGGGATACAAATTATGATCAACTATTAGATAAGGTTTACTGCGTGATCGGGATTGATAGAAATCATTATCAGGCTACTCTTACGATAGTTGCACAAACCATCCGTCATAGCTTGCCTATTGAGATTATTGATGATGATGATGTTGCATTGTTGTTGTGCCGAGAGTTTGGCATCTCAAGATACAATCATTTTTATTTGGTTTGTTATTGGCAGCATTTATTTAAAGAGACAAAGTATCAAATTTAGGATTTGGAAGATACTGCAAGAGCTTTAAATGCCATCATTTTGAGGTTTAAAAAATTTATAAAAAATTTGGCAAAATTTCGTTTGTAGTTTCAACAAATCCATGCCATTTTCTGTACCTGCAAACAAGACACTCCCAATATCCACAACACTTCTCAACTCCCAACATTTCATTCCACACACAATTACTACCACAACGAATACAAATAGAATTCTCATTAATTAAACTAAACTACCAATCTATTAATTACAATCATTTTCAACTAAGTTACCTTTAACTATATTATTACATGGCAATTGTTTAGAATTTTTAAAAATTTCAGTTGCAATTTTAACTGTAAGGGTTGCTCCGTCTTTTGCTTCAAAGTCGAACAGTTTCCCGTCCCACAAGTACTCCAAGAATTTGAGAGCAAATATCCCACAGTCCGACCTACTTTATCCAAAACAAACAAATATATCCAATGTAAGTGACAATCAAACTATTTAATGTAGTAAAAGATGACAAAAGTTGGTCTCTAGTATACCCATTCCCTTGATTTGGAATGTCTTTCTCGGGTCTTTGTACAGCAAATGGCAAAGCATTAGTATAAAGTCATCTTTGTATAGTATAAAGTTATCTTTAGCATAATTAACTATGGCAATGACGAGTAAGGTGAAGTTGACACTAATGATAGACAAAACAGCCAAAAAAGTCATCTTTGCAGAAGCCGGGAAAGATTTCGTTGATATCATGTTCAACCTCCTCTCATTGCCTATTGCCTATTGCCTACAGGTATAACTTGCACATGTCAACTCAAAGCACGCCACGCCACGTGATGTGAATCGAAATGCCTTTAGCAGAAAATACATAAATGAACAAAATGAAAAGTTGACAACCCAATCAAACATTCAACAATCAGGTTTTCAAACAAAACCCATTTTCAAGTTTCAACCACACAAATAAACCAAACTAGAGCCAAAAGTTTCATTCATGCCTCTCTCACATTCAAATATCCAAACATATTCATAATTTGAAGCATCTACTACAATCAAATCTGGGTTTTCTATCTATAATGATTGTAACTTTTAACAAAATCAATACACCATGTAGATAAAGCATATTTTTGCACCATTTATACACCGAAAAGAGAGTACTTATAACCTGTCAAACTACTACCATGGTGTTTAGTCCTCACATAGAGTACTTAATTGGATAGAGAAACTCCATAAACCTCATTCATCAAAAGAAAAACACTAGTCAGAGAAGCCTTTGACTTCAAAGAAGTCCTTAGCAATTCCAGAGCCTGGAAGGTATAAAAAGATCAAATTGAATTACAAAATCGTCAGGTACATTGAATTCATCAATCCCTGTTAAGTGTTAATAATGAACAAGTTCACGAATTCTAACCAATAAAAGAAAAACAAAAAGATGCCAAGATGAACTGCTTACCTCATCGACGCCAAACTCAACGACCCTTTTCTATTTTGATTTCAACAAAATCAAATTTTAACAATTTCAATTTCAATTAATTAACCCTTTTGCTTTAAAAAACAATTACAGTAGCTAACCTTATAGCCAACAGTAGACGGTTCAGTGGTACGGTAAGATGGCGTGACTGCAGCCAAAAGCGGCCGATAGGACGGTGAGGACGGCGAGGAAAGCGACGCGTCCTCGTTTCGTCCAAGAAGTTGGCCACGCATCCTCGTTTCGTGAAGGATGACGTCGACGAGGCAACTTAACGGCGAATAGCGGCTTCAAGACGACGAGGGGACATGACGGCGACGAGTGGGTTTCTAGTTTGCTAATATCGGGATGGGTGGTAGGGATGGCTAGGGCAATTGGAAAATGATGGAGGAATTGGGTGCAATTATCATTAAGGGCATTTTCCTCTTTTAGGGGCAATTTTTCTATATAAATAATTGATAGGGTATTTTTGCAATTTAGGCCCTCAAATAGGGCAATTTTGCTAAAATCCCTATTTTCAATGCTTTTGGTTCATTTGTAATTTTGTTTGTTTTGGGGATAAAATTGTTCACAAAATAACTTTTCCTTTGCAAGTTAACATTCCCGCCTTTTATATCATTTTATTAATTTATTTGGTAAAAGTATGACGGTATAATGGTCAATTCATACAATTGAAGCTTAAATAGAGACATTTTAGACTTTTTAACAGTCAAATTCAATCAAAACAAATGGAATGCTAACGATGTTAATCCATAGGGGAGGTTTCTAAAATAAAAACATTTGTTACTATACATCCAATAATAGTTCAAAGGTGAGGGGGGATTGTTAATATTAAACCTAATTTTAAAGATAATTGCAAACTACCCCGACTTTTTGATGAAATGTCAAATTGAATCCTCTTTTTAGAAAACTAGCAAACAAAACCCTAGCTTTAGTTCTCCATTGACCTTGGTTGACTTAGGATTATTTATATAATTTACTATATAACTGGATTAAGAAAAATATTAAAACAATTAAAAAAAAAAAATCAAACTGTGCTAATAAAATTTATGAGAAATTAAAATATAATTTTCTAACTAAATTTTAAAAAATAATATAAAATTCATCTATGGAAAAGATGTTATAACTCCTCCACAAACGGATTCAAAGAAATGTGCACTTCTTCTACAAAATCTACACGTGTGTGATCATTCTATATTCTCTCAAGTATTTAGGGTGTGTTTGGTTGGCTAGAATGGAATGGAAAGGAATGGAAAGGAGTAGACTTGGCAAGGTTCCGGTTCGAACCGTGGAACCGGAACCGAAACCGAAAAAACCAAAACCAAAACCAAAACCAAAACTAAAACCAAAACCGAAACCGAAACCGAAACCGGAATCGGATTTCCGGTTTCGATTCCGGTTCCGATTTCGATTCCGATTCCGATTCCAGAATTGAAACATGAACTGGAGGAGGCCGGTTCCGGTTCTAGTTCTAAGGTTTGAGGAACCGGGCGGTTCGAACCGGAATGGAACCGACGGTTCCGGTTCGAACCGCTGGTTCGCGCAATTTTTTTTTAAAATTTTAAAATCCTAAAATCTAAATACTTATCTTATCTCTGCTGCTTGCCTGCTCTGCACACTGATACATATCCTCATCTCTCTCTCTCTCTCTCTCTCTCTCTCTCTCTCTCTTCTTCTTCTTCTTCTTCTTCTTCTTCTATTCGATCCACGCCTACAGACCAGTGACCATGTCCATGGGTCTTCTTCTTCTTCGATTCGCGGACCAGTGAGGCAGTGACCACGGGTCTTCTTCTTTTTCTTCTTCCTCGATTATTCTTCTTCTTCTTCTTCTTTGATTTTTCTTCTTCTTCTTCGATTCACGGAATCACGGGTGGTTATGGTTGATTTGGGGTTGATTTCGGCCTTTGGGGTTTGATTTGTGTGAGGAGAGTAGGTTGAAGATGATTGATTGGAGAAGTTTGGAAAATTTAGGGTTTCTAGAATTGGGAATTTGAAACTTGAAAGTGGATTGAAGTGAAGTGGTGAAGAGTTTTTAAAATCGATCCAAATGGACCAAATCTGGGTTGATTTGGGAATTGGGAGAAAGAGTGATTTGGGTTGATTTTGTGTTGTGTAGTTGTGTTGTGTCACTTGTGTTGATTTGTGAGGGACTGAGAGGGAGGCAGTGACTGAGTGTGTGAAGAGGTATTGAGGTGTGACCGTGTGAGCCAGTGGCCATGTGACTCTGTGAGTGTAAAAAAAAATAAAAAATAAAAAAAGGTTCAAAACCTCTGGTTCGGTTCTAGAACCAGAACCGGAACCGGAACCGGAATTGGAACCGGCCTATGCCGGTTCCGAGGCCGGTTCCGGTTAAGGTTCCACATAACCGCGGAATAGGAATCGGAACCGGACCGGAACCGTGTCAAGTCTAGAAAGGAGGCTATTCTTAATGTTTGGTTTTCTAACATGTATTATAAAGGGAATTCCATTGGAATGTTATTTCCACCATTCTGGTGGAATGGGCTTTCCATCCAAAAACTAATAGAAAGCCCTTTCCAATTACAAACTAAAAATGGTATTCAAAAAATACCCTTCTATGCCCCACCTTTATTCCAAAAATACCCTCCTTTCTAATATATTATTATATTATATAATATAAAATAATATTAATATTGATAATATATATTATATAATATTATAATATATATTATATTATTATTATATATAGACATATAAAATATGTTATATATTATAATAATATATATAAATATAATATTATATATACTTTTATATTTTATCATGTTATTATAAATGTTTTATAATTAGGGGTATTTTGGTCGAAATACAGTTAATTTCATTCCATTCAGTTGTTAACCAAACAAAATAATACTGATTCAGAGACTAGAGGGGGGTGTATTGGATTGGGATTTTAATAGACAATTTTTGGGTGGTAGGATTTTATGGGTTTTTAGGATTTTAAATACTATTAGGATTATATGGACAAACTTTTAGGATTCTGGAATTTTTTTAAAAAGAGTCTATGGACTTTGTTTATAGACTATTAGGATTATTTAGACTTTATTTATAGACTATTATGATTATTTAGACTTTTTTTTAATAGACTATTAGGATTATCTAGACTTTATTTAAAGACTTTTTGGAATATTTTTTAAAAAAAAAAATATGGGCTCTATAAATTTGTTAA
Source organism: Acer saccharum (assembly GCA_030490815.1). NCBI lineage: Eukaryota > Viridiplantae > Streptophyta > Magnoliopsida > Sapindales > Sapindaceae > Acer > Acer saccharum. Next base: position 18,763,721 of record CM059868.1, on the reverse strand, counting down.
CTAACACACATACCCAAGTTGAAAAACCCAAACTAGATAGATGGTCTGAGCTGAAAAAACCCAAATAAGATGTGCTATTTTAAAATAGGTATCAACACACAATGAAAATGTACATAAACAAATATCACAATAGTATGAGTAATAGCCATCAACACATTCGAAATTCTAAAAAACAAGTACAAATCCATTTTATAGGTATCATGTTGTTTATAATCCAAATCCAACCCCAACAACAAGTTGCAAGTCGTCATAATCAACATTACATATTGTCATGAAATCCTTGTTGTAAATTATTTTGGTGATGTGGTAAATTATTCTTTGATTTCTTAGTGCTCTTATGCCGGTGTTGTAAATACCATTCAGCATTCTCATAAGTTGTAAATGCTAATTCCCTTAGGTTAACGAAGCATAGTTGCTTTCTTGACCAGAGAATATAAATTCCTTCTTGTTAGGTATTGCGAATTGCTTTTAACATCTTTAAGTGTAGTTTGCCAGTATCATCAAAATTGGCAGCTTTTTTTTACTAACTCGTTCGAGCGAATTCCCATGTATTTTATTATCTTCCATTATTTAATTTTTAATTTATCCAGTGCCCTTTTCAATTTTGCTTGATATGCATATTTATTATGGACATTGAAGAACCTTGATTCAGTATCGAATGCTCTGTAATTGAATTTTGAATGCTTTTGTTAGAAGTGTTTCTTTATTTATAGAAGCACTTTTGAGAACATTCAGGGGTCTAGTACTTGTACAAGTGAATCTCTTGAAATTATATTAATGATAGAACAAATACAAGGATGATTCTTTAGAATATATGTCGACGATATGTCGAATATATGGCAGCAATTCTATGATATTGTTATTTCATTATTGGGTGGCAGCAATTCTATTAGGATTTTACATTTACTTCATTATTCAAATAATTTCTATGATACAAACACCAGATATTGTAAATCACATTTTTACAGGTTATCACTATAAATGAGAGGCATTTCTCGTCATCGCCAGTACCACCATCACACATCAATCTGTATTTATTTTCCCATAAATGCTCGACTCTTCTCTTATACTTCTTGCACCTTAATTTCTAGGACTCCATGACCTTATTTTTGGCTCTTCAGCTTAATTTCCCAATAATCCAGCAGCAGAATTCTGAAAATTTCTGGGAAAATAGTGCAAAGCCAGAAATGCCCTTTTACTCAAAATTATTCCAGAGACATTTCATTTTTGGTTAGAGGGTTTTCTTGGATGGAAAGGAAAATCCGTTGATGAGGGTTAAGCTGCTGTCCTGTTTCACTCCATCTTTCAATATTCCGTCCTCTTCAGGTTCGCATAGCGATTGAACTATACTTGAACTAGAACACTCTCTTCTGTATTCTAGGATAATACCGGAGAGTTGATGAGACTGCACAATTTGGTCAGGAATATTCCGTTGAGACTGCACAACAGGTTTCTTCACAGCCTTGTTGCTATTTTCTGAAAAGTCTTGAGTGAGCATGAAAAGTCTGATGTGAAAGGGTAAGACAATTTTGAGGTCTTGGTATTTATATTTATCACTAAAAAGTCTAGACAATCTATATTGTCATAAAATCCTACAAATCTTGATCTTAATCCAATACCACCAGACAATATGGACTTTTTAAAAGTCTGAATCCAATACCACAAGATATTATGGACTTTTTAAAAAAATCTTAAAAGTCTAGATCCAATACCACATGACAATGCAGACTTTTTAAAAAAAATCTTAAAAGTCTAGATCCAATACCATAAGACAATATGGACTTTTTAAGAAAATCTTAAAAGTCTTGATCGAATACCACCAGACTTATCTAACTTATTAAAAAGTCTCAATCCAATACCACCAGACTTTTACTTCCCCAAATTGTCTAATAAAATCTTGAACCAATACACCCCCTAATTCTAAGTTCCAACCAAACAAAAAAAAAATCAGTTTTTCTTTCCTTTCCATTCTCATTCCTATTCCCATTCCAATTATCATTCCACCATGATAACCAAACGTGATCTTAGAGTTTAGGTTCCAATAACCTTACCTTTCAAAGTTCCACTAGAGATTAGCTTTAACACAGTGTTTGATCCTTCAAGATCTTCAAGACGACACTTTTAACAACTTAGAATAAAAACCCGATTAATTTTTTACAAACTAAGTGAGAGTATATGCATACAAGTATCTTTTTCTCATTCAACTCACCATTTATTTAAGCCCCCTCCTTGTTCGCATCACAAAGCGTGCACACACAGGGAGACTTCCAAGTTTAATTAGTTTTTAGAGAAAAAAAAAACTTTATTAATTATTTTGGTTTATTAAGAAAATGGAATCAGGTCACGTAACTGTTCAAACATTCGAAACTGTTGTACGGAACATTTACTCGCTGCCCTAAGAATGGATGGTCGTCCATGAAGTCCATGAAGACAGCACACAAAATCACCTCTTGTGTGCCGTCTTCACGGACTTAATTTATTGACGACCATCCATTCTTCGCACAGTGAGGAAATGTTCCCTTCAATAGCTTCAAAATTTTGATCGAATAGCTTCATGACCTGGTTCCATTCTCACAACAAACCTAGATAATTAATAAACTTTTTTTTCCTCTCGAAACTAATTAAACTTGGAAGTCTCTGTGAGTGTGTGTGCGCTTTGTGATGTAAACAATGAGGGGCTTAAATAGATGGTGAATTGAATGAGAAAAAGTTGTTTGTATGCATATGAGTTCACTGAGTTTGCAAAAAATTAATTGAGTCTTTAGTCAAAGATTACAATATTATTGTTCTTCAATCTATCATCAGACTCCAATATCGTTGGTGTATTCTCTTTCCAAATATGAGTGCCCTCAAAGACTGTAGAGAAGAGAGAACAATGAACAAAAAAAAGTTGAGCCAATGCATATGATATGACAAGTTTTCTAGTTTGGTCTATAAAACTAACATTGACATGCAAAAAATTACGTGTCTTTGTGATATCAGAATTATTGGTGTAAATGTAGTATACACAGACAAATCTTTTTAACAATTTCTAGAAATTTATTTATGACCGATAAATTGATGCAATTAATGGTTATTTACATAATTCATAAAGTTTACATATAGGATAGAAAATTAAATTACGAAAATTTAAATATATCTCACCTTTGTATAATTCAGAGGAAAAGCCGAATAGAACGGAATGGAGGAGAAGGAAAACAAATAGAAAATGGTAGCGAATGGTGGGTCTAGATGTCGGCGGTTAGGGTTTTTGAGAAAATGGCTTGGAGTTCGGACGATAGCTGTCAGGGAGAGAGAGAGAGAGAGAAACTATTGAAAATGGGAAAATAATTTAGGCTTTTGTGTGAATGAAGAAAAAAAATGTTTATTTATACCCCAAGTTTCGGTTTGGGTTAAGGTTTTGGGGACCCAAAACCCAATCAAAACCAATTTTTTTTTTTTATTTACTTCAACGAAAACCGAAAATGAATAGAGAGCTTGGATTAGTAGACTTGAACACGCAAATTTTGGTTCGAGCCGAGTCAGTTCCAGTTTCAATGCTCAGCCCAATAGCTTGAGCATGAGAATCTACATGAGTAGTCACGATCACATTTTATGACTATTCATGTAGATTCTTACGCGTTGACAGTATCAAATTTAGGGGAATTTAGGGGGTTGACAGTTGACACAGTTCATGGCGCCCTTCCAATAAAAAAAAATAATTAAAAATATCTTTACAAAATTATATATATTTAATATTAAATTTTGTACTAAATATTGTATTTTACTAAATTGTCCCCCCCTAACAAAATTTGCTTGCTCCGCCTCTACGAGTCAAAATCTTCTTGTCTGATGACAATCCAATGCATCTCAATGCCACTTTTCTCTTTTGGTTGATTTATCTTGGCAGCTTTGGGCCGGTTTGGTATTGGTGTACATTTTATAATAATCATTGTTAGTTGTGTTGAAGAAATAATCAGCTGTGAAGTTAATCAGCAGATGTTTGGTTAATTATACTTTTAAAACTATTGTATAGCTCAAAAACAGAATACATATGTTTGGTAAATTTTTTTCAAAAGTGCTGAAATTAGTTACAATGACTAAAATAGACATGATTTTATAACCTTATTTTATTTTTTTCATTAATTATATATATATTAAATCAATATTTAAGTAGAATATTTAAATTAGAAAAAAAAAATCATATTAAATGATTTTATAAATCAAATCAATATTTAATTAAAATCTTTAATTTTAAGATGAAATAAGGAATATAAATGATTTTAATTTAATTTCATAAGGATAATAATTATATTTTAAAAGATTCATTAAATACTGAAATAGATTATTTTATAATCACTTTCAAAAAGTAACCCTCCACCTACTTCTCAAAATCACCATTAAAACTTACTAGATTATCAATTAATCACTTTTGAAAGTTTTATCAAACATCATTTTATGTTAAAATTATGAAATAAGCTGATTTTAACTTCTCAAAAGCAATACCAAATTGACCCTTTGTCCAAGATCTCAGCTTCCGAGATTATGGTGTCGCCACCTTCTTCAAGGAGAAAGTAAGCAATTTATGAATGTCACACACCTGCTCCAAGCTGCCTAATTCACATAGGACGCCTACATCTCTAGACTCGCCACCGCTGGCTTGCACTTGGACTACATCAATTGTCAGAACCAAAAGGGGCACGACACCATACATTTTATAAAAGTATATTAGATGTGATGTTAGCATATGGCGCCCAAGTGATGTTCATATCAGTGAAGGATGAATATAAAAGACTTTTTGATTCTGTTATTATCTTCCAACCGGTGATACAATCCTTTATTGATTCTGCTTCCACAATTCGAAATCCCAATGACCAGTACTCAATCCCATAAAGTTATTTATTTTTTTTATGGAATATTTATATGCTAATTGATGTATATCTATGAGTTCTAGAAATTGTTGTGATAACATCATATGACTACTCAATGTGGTTCGATGATAAAGAGCGTTAATTCAGCCAGGTAATGTAACGGGTTTGAATTAAAAATAAACAAATTACAATGGGCATGTGTCATATATATAAAATAGATAAAGAGCGTTAATTCAGCTGGGTAATATCACAAGTTCGAATTAAAAATAAACAAATTACAATGGGCATGTGTTATATACACAAAATAGATTGATTTATTTGTTTATTTTTGAATTTTGTTGAAAAGGTTTTTTTTTAAAAAGAGGGCTCATTTGGTCTAATCACAATTTTTACTCAAAAGTAATCTTCTCTCCATCAATTTTCTCTATAAAAACCACCAAAAATATCACATTTTCTTATCTTTTGTCTATCAATTCTTTATTTATTTATTTCTATTGCTCAAATAATAGCTCCATTTTTTTGTATATTCATTAATTTTTCTTATGTTGGTATTTTGTACTATATATTTTAGGACAAGAAGGTGGTCATTTTTGAGCTCATGTAAGTTTCTCTATGTCTTCAATATTATAACTTATTAGTCATAAATTATATTCTTTGTTTGATTAATTTATTGTTTGATGACCAGCTTTGGGTTTATACTGAATTTTGTTGAATTCGTTTATATGATTCTCAGCCACTGTTCGATTGAGTGGTGCTGTCTGGTTTATCCTCATGAAGATAATTCATTCCCTTGCCAATTGTTTTAGAAATTAAAGAATGCTGTACATAATAATTTGGGGGACCCTTAATTCGTCAGTGTCATTTCAAAAAGAAATATAAATGAATAGGCAATTCATTTTATTTTGTGTCTATTTTTTTTTATTTTTATGCTAGATGGTAATAGTATTGTCTGGTCCAAACACTCACCAATCAACAATTTGAAACTGTAAATTCTTGCCACTTCCGGGTTCCGGCAGCTGTTTTTAGGGGTGTTTTTATTTTCATTTTCGGAAAATAAAGTTGGATATCCGTTTTTGAGATTGATTTTGAAAAATAAAGAAAACAAACAAAATGATATCAGTTATAAAATTGAAAAACTCAGAAAACAACTTAATCAGGTTTTCCGTGTTTTTCAACTTAAAATAAAAATGCTCTTTCTTTTTATCGTTTCTTTTCCTTTGTCTTTTTTAAAACATGAGAAATGAATAAGAAAATATACACAGCAAGGAAACCAAGAATATTGAATTGCAATAGTTACTAGTAAACAAGATGTTTTGTTATGTTCATTGCACTAAAATCACACAAAATGAAAAAGATTGCTACTACATTGTGCTTTATTTTATAAACATTCAAGTTGATTGAAAATTGAAGACAGCACTTTGACCTTCAATTACGCATCCATTCGAATAATACATCGGAGGCCATCTCCTCGAAGCATGTATTCAAAGGCCTTGTTGATTTCCGAGAAAGGAACCTCATGCGTTATGAATTTCTCCAGTTCAAGCTCCTGTCCACATTTCAAATTTAAGAATGACAGTTCACAAAATCAAGAACTTAGTTGAATTTGAACCCCAGAAACAGTTTTACCTTGTTCATGTACTTCTCCACCACAGATGGAAGGTCGGAGCGCGGTTTGTAATTGCCAAAAAAGGTACCCCTCAGAGTCCTCTCATTCAAGAGGTTCATTGGGTGAGTTTTGAATGCATCATCCTTGTTCGGCACATCAACTAGCACAGCAACACCCCATCCCTGCAAATAAATATTCAGATAAACGGTTTATAATCTTTCATTTATTTGGTTTATTTCAATGACTTTATAGATTAGGGAATTACATCATGAACACATTCAAATGCAGAAACCATGGCATTGATACTTCCGGTGCACTCCACGCTTCGATCAACTCCCCCACCTGTCATTTCAGCAATCACCTGCAGATGATTGATCAACATTAATCTATGAATCGAATTTACATTTTGCCTTTCCTAAAATGTAATCATGGTTTCACAAACCTCTTGAACAGGCTTGTCGTAGTCTTTTGGATTGACAAACTCAGTGACACCGAATTTCTTGGCTGTTGACAGGAGGAATACAAAAATGCATCAGAAAGCAAGTAAAATAAATATAACACATCGAATCAAAAACCACCTTCATCCCTTTATGTTACTTGGTATTAATCTCACTCACCTTCATCAAACCTCTTAGGATTCAGATCAACTCCAATAATCCTTGAAGCACCAGCGATTCTAGCCCCTTCAGCAGCAGCAAGCCCCACAGCTCCCAAACCAAAAATGGCTACAGATGAACCCTTTTTCGGTTTTGCAACATTCAAGGTGGCTCCAAGACCTACAATACGGAACCATGTTCTCATTAATGATAGAAGAAACTCTATTGATTAATGGGAAGAAAATAGAATGATTCTTTCCCAAACCTGTAGAAATTCCACAGCTCAGAACACAAACTTTGTCAAGTGGAGCAGCAGGGTTGATCTTGGCAACGCAACCAACATGAACAACAGTGTATTCACTGAAGGTGGATGTTCCGACAAAATGGTAAATGGGTTGTCCGTTGATAGAGAATCGTGACTTGCCATCATTGAGCATCACTCCCCGGTCAGTGTTGATTCTCAAAAGGTCACACATGTTACTCTCCTCTGACTTGCAGTGTCGACACTCTTGCACTCCCCGGTGAATACAGGAAGAACATGGTCACCGGGTTTGAGGTCTGTCACACCCTCACCAACACTTTCGACAATCCTATATACATGTTTAAAAGGCATTTTAGAAGTGATCCAAAACAACAAAATGGGCAACTGGCTTAATTTGAATATAAAAAGGAACTATATCCAATTCTCATAAGCACTAGAAATTGAACTATCTTTATACTAACCCTCCTGCTTCATGACCGAAAATGCGAGGAAACAAAGGTGTTTGGCCCTGAAATTCAATAATAGCGATAGTTTCAATATACAAACAAGAATGCTGCAATATGTATCCATAACTTGAGGCACATTTAATTGCATTGATAACTTGTAAGTACCTTGGCTTCCCAAAAGTAGACATCAGTGTGGCAGAGAGAGGTGAAAAGGATTTTCAGTCGAACCTCCATAGTCTGGGGTGGCGCCACCTCCACTTCTTCGATCACCAGTGGCTTTCCAGGTTCCCATGCCACCGCAGCTACAACACGGATACATTCAATCGATTTACACACAAACATACATAAAAATACGTTTATGAGAAATAAAATAACAACTTCTATGAAATCACATTGCCCAATTGGTCTTTGATAATAATTTACAAATAAATTCATCATTTCAATTGAGGCCAATTGTTCTTTATATGAACACTTTAGCCACAAATTCACTTTTTCTTTTTGGTATTTTCAATTTCTCAACCATACAAAGCATAACAGGAAACCCCAGAAACCAAAATCACAAAAGAACAAAACGAGACACAGATCATCATCGATCATTGTTTGTCCAACAAAATCCAAAATTGAAAAGAACCCATAATCCAGAAACGACAAACAATACAATAAAAACAACCAAAGTAAAAGAAATGAATAGAATTTGAATATACCTTTGCAACGAATGACCTGACCAACAGTGCTTGACATCTTTCTTCGGCTTTAATTTCTTAATTATCTCTTGGATTATTATTGTGTTTTTGGTTGTGAAGAGACAAGTAGACATTTTGAAGCAATTTATAGAGGCAATTACAGGAAAGAAAAAACTCACCGACTTAAAACCGTTGTTTTAGCATGTAAGACTGCAACCAGCGGCGCCTCTGTATTTTGTTCCCGGTATCTCCTGTTTGATGTTTTCTAATTTCTGGTTTCTGGGTTTTGTTTGGTCCGGTTGTCACTAACCTTATTGTCATCCACTTTCCTTATACAATGGAAGTATTGTTATATATGTAGAACCAGAAAATCCTACGGTTAAAATTCAGTAAAAATTATAATATTCGGGGCACCGGCAATCTATGAACAATGCTTTTGTCGTATGCTTTGGATTTCTTGTAGAACAAAGCTATAAGAAGGGGGTCTTGTCGGAATCTACTCGACACCCAAGTTAGACAATTTATAAACAAATAAAATAATTTTGAATTAGCAATAAAAATTAATAAAATATAAATCGAACCGCAAACAAAACTATTGAATCCTTGGTGGTATCGTTTGGAGAGCCTTATGTACGCTTGTGCTGAGCGTTTTAGCAAATTAAATTGCTTGGGGGAGACGAGGCAAGGCCGCCGTCGATCCGCTTAGAAGAAATGAATTATAGAACTATCAACGTGACTTAATGTGGGATTGAAAGACTTACAATTGTTCTGTTGGGCATAGATGTTGTAGATTTAATAGAACAAGATCTCGTCGAGCGAAGTAGAGTCAATATTGTAGGGGGCTGAGCAATGTCTAAACAAACACATAGCTTGGTGGAGTCGACCATCGATGTATATTGAGCAACAAAAATCAAGACAGGTTGGCTGATGAATGGTGCTAGATAAAGCAATTGCATGAGTTAAAGATCAAGTGGATGTCGACTAGATTGATAATGAGATTGGTCCCACCACATTCTTTTTCATTTTGTGAGAGAGGGAGTTGGTGGAGCTAACATTCCGTACTTTTCCCCCTCTTCTCTATTTTATTTATAGGTGAAAGAGTGAGCCAATGGTGTGAGTTGGTACGAGATCTCAGGGAGATCATGCCTGAGATGTATGGGCCATGAATATTAGAATTCAAAATATATGGTTCATTCGGTTAGCTACACTGACTCAGTCAGAGTTTGGCCAAGTCATGTTGACGTCAATCATTGTTCTTGCATAAAATTTTCGATGTGGGCCGTGTTGGGCCGAGCTGCATTCCAGGTCCACTATTTATTTAAATTCGGCCTATGCTTGGGCTTAACATAAAGCTGGACTGTTTGAGCAGCCCAAGCTCATTAAATAACTGATTTCCAAACTTGGGCCTTTAATATTTATTATGCTATTTTTGGCTATCACAATATACGCCTCCTTTCAAGTTGCCTCCTTTTTTTAATTTTATTTTTAGGAAAGTATCATATATCATATAATCCTATGCCGTATTATAGTATTATAGTGTATCGGATAGTATTGAATTTGTACTGTATTATTGCTATACAATCTCGTTATATTATATCTATACAATCTCGTATTTGATGGTATTTTGTACAAGGCAGTATTGTAAAATAAATCAAACAATATATAATATTATTTTATATTTTAAACTCCTAATACGATACAATACGGTCCACCAAACGAGTTCCATAAAGTTTGTCTGTTTTTTTTTTTTTTTTTTTTTTTAACACCTATATAGTTTATCCTGTTCCTCATATTTCCCCTATACTTTTTTTTTCCTAACATTTTCTCTCTAGCTTAATTTTAAAGTCAAAATCCCCCTTCTAGTTTCAAAAATCTCCAAAATTCATCCATGCTATGGGTATGTTGGTCACACATAACATTCCATCAACTACTCAACTGACGGACATCTTAGCAAAACCATTACTGAAGGACTTATTCTTACTCTTTCGAAACAAGCTGGGTATTCACTTGCTTTCCCACTCCAGCATGAGGGGCTGTTAAGGAAAAAATCAAAGATGAATGAAGATTATGGATGATTGATTTCATGATTGAAGATGATTGATGACTGATTTTATTCTGTTGGAAAAATGATAAATGGGTGAATGAGAAATTAATACTCAAAGTGCACCCATTGAATTGGGAAAAATAATGAATCTCACATTGGTGGGAAAATAAATGCTTATTCAAGTATGTATATATATATATATATAGTCTTTCTATTATCAGTTCGAACTGACAAAAGATATATCAGTTCCTTGCATGTGGGTCATTGGATTTAAAAGATGGTTTGACAAGTGCATGCAGCCAAGTCAAAGTATTTAAATCCAATGGCCCATATGCAAGGAACTGATATATCTTTTGTCAGTTCGAACTGATAATAGAAAAATTGTATATATATATTTATATATATACAGATTTTCTATTATCAGTTCGTCCTGACAATAAATATATTAGGACAAAGAATGTGAACCACTAGATTTACATACTTTGACTCAAAGTGTTTGCACTTGTCAAAACTTCTCAATAATCTATGGTCCACATTCTTCGTCCTGATATATTTATTCTCAGGACGAACTGACAATAGAAAGACTGATATATATATATATATATATAAATGGGAGAATCGTATTTTAGTCCCCATAGTTTGCCTTAATCTGTGTTTAGTCCACAGTTTTTTGGAATTGTAATTTTTTTAGTCATTCTGTGATAGAATTCGTCAAAAGGATAGATTTTGTCATGTCAAACTTGCTAAATGACCTTAATGCCCATGATGTGTGCTAATCCCATTGAAAATACCGTTTTACCCTTAACTAAAAACTAAAAAACTAAAAATTAAAAACAGATTTAATAATATTATATATATATATATATATATATATATATGTAACAGATTTAAAAAAAACAAATAAATATATAATAAATAAATAAAACAAAACAAAAAAATATATCACCATCAAATTAATAAAAAATAAAAAATAAAAATAAAATAATAAAAAACCATCAAATTTCATCATCACCAAACTCTAGCAAACAATTTCATTATCATCCACATCTCCCAAACCCTAGCCACCCACAAACACACCACCACCCCCACCGTCTATGTTCACCTCTCTCTCTCTCTCTCAATATTTTCCAAAAAAAATTCCAGATTTCTTCATACAATATAAACACCATGACCTTCAGATTCGATTCAAGCCAATCCCAAATCAATAATTGAAAACACAAAAACACCATCAAATTCAATCAAGCCAACCACAAATTCAGATTAATCACTATCCATCATCAATCATTAAATTAAAAAAAAAAAAAAACAGTAGATCTGGTGGAGACCATATCAATCTCTTATAAAAAATAATAATATATTAAAACAAAATCGTGGATCGAGATCTCTCTCTCTCTCTCTCTCTCTCTCTCTCTCTCTCTCTCTCTCTCTCTCTCTCTCTTCTATTCTCTAACCCCACCACCACCCATCCCCGTCGATAACTCTCTCTTCTGCTCCATCAGACGGTGGAGAGCGCATGGGGGAGCGGTCTGCACCGTCGCATGGAGGGGCAATCTGCTTCGTCTTTGCAATGAAGCTTGCCTGCGAGCTACATCTCATCGAAGATCAACGCTAGTGGTGGTCGTTGAGAGGATATCAACGCTAGTGGTGGTCGTTGAGAGGATGATGATGAATCTGTCTCAACCGAATCCATCTCTCTTTTTAAACCCTTGGGTTTAATTTGGATTTTTCAATTTTCATTTTAATTTTGGAATGAAGTAAGGATTTTTTCTGTTGATTTTCGGTTTTGATTTGGTTTTTTGGTATGATTTTTTTTTGGGTTTTAGTATTTGTGATTGATCATGAAGTTGAGATGATTTTTTTCTGGGGTTTTGGGTTTTGGTATGATTTTTTTTTCTGGGTTATCATTTTTATGATTTTTTTCTATTGATTTTCGGTTTTGATGTGGTTTTTTGGTATGATTTTTTTTTCTGGGTTTCATTTGATGATTCATTATATTGATGAAATGGTGGGACTGGGTTTGTGAATTTTAATTAATCTCTACGTTTAGTTTTTTATTTTATTTATTTTTTAATAATTTTGTTTTTTAATTGTAGGTTGATCTATCTTATCATTTTTAAGTTTTTTAAAAAGTTATTTTATTTTTATAAAATTATTTTTGACGGCGGAGATGATTTGATGGATGCATTTTCAAATCTCATCAATCCATTTTTATAAATAAATAATTAATAAGTATTGTTAACCGGGAAAATGGGCAATTAATTCAAGGAAGAGCTTTTCCACTTAAAGGACCTTACCATTCCCTGGCACCCCCCATGGAAGCATCCCTAGTCACGCTAAAGCACCTGATGGGAAGAAAGACCCGGTCCTCCAGGTGCCGCGCCTCCTTTAGAACCACCGGGTCGGAGCACGGTTCAGACTGAGATCCGGGATGCTCCCCTAAAATTCCTAGTGGGAAGGGGAACTCGGTCCAACCAAGATCCTGTTAGGATTATGCTCAATAGCAAGAGTGTAATATTGTAATGGACAATCTTTTCATATTAATAAAGTGATTTTTGGTTTAACAAACCTTATAGCATTTATAGTTTAATATTATAATTGTCAAAGTAAATAATCATAAGGTCTAAAGACTATGAGAAAAGAAGAATTGGTCGTACATCTAGATATGTATGAGGAAGACACAATTTTTTAGTTAGTCTTGAATAATGTTCACAACTTAAGTTAAAGGTTGGACACCTTTACCTTGTTAAAGTTGTAGAATTATTTTGCTAGCATTTGAGTGGGATCAAATGAGTTATGATGAGTCTAAAATCATTGGAGGGTCTTCGAGTAAAAGAATCTAGTGCACTGGGTGCATTGAACTGGATCATAATGAAAAGCTTTATCTAGAATCGTCAATAGATAATAGTCTTTTCATTATCAGGACAATCGGAGAGTCTATCTTAATCCTAAGATAAATGATGGACTTATGGTTGCAAGTGGTATCATTTGAGTTATCAATGAGTACGATTATATAGCATAGTCTATCCTCGATAGTTTGGTGATATTCATTTGTTAATCGATAGAGGACTTCATTTATAGATATGGACATCGTGGCTCCATTTATTAAATGAGAGTGTAATATCATCATATGGATGTTTTGAGGTAATTGGATATTAAATCTCAACGTTGAGTTTTCGATAGCAACTATTGAAAACATGGCTTCTGGACAAGTCAAAGTATCCAAGTTCAAAACGTGGTCATATGAGTAAATATGGTAACTTGGAGAGTTATAGGCGGTCTATGAACTCTTGGCGATTACTGATATTAATCACAAGGATACACTATCTCCAATATGATTGTCTAGGGTATGAATGAGGAACATCTTCTTATTCTATCTTTATTTAAGAGTTCAATTTTAGCTCTTTAGTGGAATGAGTTAAAATTAATGGATCCGACCTAAGTGAATCATTTGTTGATTGTGATTAAGTTATGTCTATTAAAGCTTAAATTTAGATAGCCCGCCAAGATCCCCAATCCACACGGACTTGCATGGATCACTTGATATATTCTACCAGACCAATTTATGGGTCCATCTAGAATTGCATTTAATATATTAAAAATATAATTTGCACATTATTTATTTAATGGGCTGATCAATTATATTAATATATTAATGAAAGGCATGTGGGCTTGTTTCTTTTAGTAAGAATGGGTATGGTTCACATGTGGGCTTTTTATTTAAAGTCTAATGGATTAAATAAAAATAAGAAAATAATATTAAGCCCATATATATATGATGTGGGTGGCAAGACTAGAAAATAGTCTAAAGATATTATTTTATTTTATTTTATTGTTTGATTAAATGGAGATTAATTAATTTATTAGTTAATCATTTAATTGAGAATCAAAATCTTTTTCTGATCAGGAAATATGTTTCCTAGGTTAAATACTATTGGTAGTAGTATACTAAAGATAAAAGACTTATTTGGTAAGAAAATAAATAATAAGGTTTATTTATTTAATCAAATAAGGAAGTCTTTTATTAAGTCAATAAAGAATTAAACACTTATGAGTTGAATTAGGGTTAGGATTCTAAAGTTGATAGGAATTAGGGTAAAGCACAAATCCTCTTTAGTAGAGAATTCGGCCAACCCTAATTACATCATAAGGAGAATTCGGCCAACCCTAATAGAAAGAGAAGTAGAATTCGGCCACCCTATATAATACACATTATAGGGTTTGGCCACTTCATCCTTTAATTGATTCACTTGATCAACTTCTTCTTCTTCTAGCTTGAATCATACTCATAGACAAGTGTTTTAATTTTCGGCCAAGACACAAGAGAGAAAGGATTGTTTTATTTCGATAGTATACTATTAGCTTATACATCAATAGGCTTTTGGTGTACAATTTCGAATAAGGTTCACGCGAGTTTCGATCGCTAGATTGAGAACTCAAAAGTGATCGGAATAATCTTTGTTATCTTTTGTTCGCTGAGAGACTAACAAATCAGAAAAAAGAGATTTTGTTTTCCATCTTTCAGGTATGCAATTCAAAGAAAGGGAGACCACGCTCCTAGATGATTCACGTTCGTGATAGGATTGAAGATCTTGCGGATTACCATCGACGCAAGTCAATCGGATCACGCGACAAAATGTATTCTACTTTTATTAGTATATATATATGTTTAATTAATTTAAAGGGTTAAGGATCATCAAAGGAAAAATTTTAAAATATACTAAACTCGTTTTTAGTCTCGCTTCCGTTGCGTGACCGTATTTTTCCCTACAAATCCCGCCTCCAAGACACGGTCCGTCATTGACCCAGCTCCTCTCGAATGCCCCTTGAGAGTAACTACATGTTCCAGTATAGGACCCGCTCCCAGCTAGCAACCCGGCTAAAAGCCATCCTAAACAATGCCTACCCAGTCCCCCACGACACACTCCTACAACCGGGACGACCCCCCCTCTAGAAGGACTCATTGGAGCTCTCTAGCAACCCCTGCTCCGGAAGGGCTGACGCTAGCCCTTATCCCAGCTCACACGGGATGGAGAAGGGACTGAGAGCACCTGTAAAGCCACAATACCAGTCCATTAATGTAAGACAGCAAACACGAATGAGGGAAGACAGGCAACCTATGGTCGAGATCATCCGCTGGCCACGCTGCATCAACAGTGGAATCACCCTCAATTTTAGCCCTAATGGAAGTCAACTATCCTATACATGAAAGAGGATACTCTGTTTCTCCAGCAAAACACTCCCAGAAACATAGCAAGCATGAAGAAGGAAATGGTGGAAGAAGGGGCCTGACAGTGTGCAGCGGGACAGGCACTGACACTGTCCTCCTCCAAGCCAGATTTTGACAACGACTTCCCCCTGCACCAATAACCCATCCAACCAACCAACCAAAACCCCTGGAAACACCATCTGTACACCATATCAGCCCTAGAGAAACACCTGCATGGACCTAGGGCTTAGGTGGAACAATCAAGACCCTTCAAGGAGTGTGACGGCCACAGTCCCGCTCAAAACTAAGGGCTGGGATCACGCCCACCAATTACGCCCTAGGAACTAGGGCCCCCACCTACCAAAACCAAGCCCTCAACAAAAGAAAAACAAGGTGGAGTGATCCTAGCCCTTGGTTCTGTACCATCGCGATTGCTAATAAGGAGGGACGGTGGAGATGGAATCGGGAGTTCCCGCCTAAATAAGCTGTTTCCAACTACCCATCAAGAAGAGACACTATAAATACCCCTACGTTCCAAGAATAAAGGGTTGGACCCTAAAAACCAAGACATTCTACTTGGCTACTACCCCGCCTAAACAAAGCTCCTATGTGTATCCTACTTGGCTACTACCCCACCTAAACAAAGCTCCTATATGTATCCTACTTGGCTATTACCCCGCCTAAACAAAGCTCCTATGTGCATCCTACTTGGCTACTGCTTCGCCTAGACAAAGCTCCTATGTGTACCTACTTGGCTACTACCCCACCTGACCCAGGCTCCTAGGCATGACCTACGTGGCTACCACCTAGCTTAACTAAAGCCCTGGCGAGCTGACTCCCGTTTACCTAGGGTATCTTACCTCTGTCCAATTTGCTTTCGTTGTAATCATAGCTCATGTAATGGCTCATAATGTATCCCATTGTTAAGGAATAAAAAGACCCCTCATTTGTAGTAGTAAAATTGCCTTTGTCACGCCCCTATATACACCAAACTCAACCTCATTCCCCGCTTGCAGGACCGGTCCTACTGCATTGTACCGATCCCTGGTAACCGGACCTAGGGCCTCTCCCGGTACCTAACCCGGGAAGCGGGGAACCGTCCCCTACCCGGTCCGGACCAGCTGCGGTGCACCAGTACGCCGTGGTCCAGGTTATCCCGGGAAACTCCCGACAGATTTTTCAGGATAACAGTTTGGCGCCGTCTGTGGGAAACTCACGCGCAGTGTGTTTTTTCCTTTCCTCAAAGCATCCCAACTGCTTCAGCAAATATGAGGTTGAGATCGTCCTAAAACCAGGCAGATCCATCAGGGTCTCGCTCCTACCTTGCCACTCACGGAGCTGAATCCTCGGAGAGCACTCTAACACGAGGCCAACCACTATAGACGGAAGGTCAGGCTCCACCCAACGCAGCCGTAATCGGAGCTCCCTTGCCAGGACCGCCCCAGCAGAACACTTTCAACCGCCATGTCACCAATTTCTTGGAGGAACTACGACAGGAGTTACTGGGTGCACACCATAATGGAGCGGGTCCTAGCAACCGGGCACCTGTCTTTGATAGGTTGGGCCCCTCCAAAGCCGTCTTCGATAGGCTAGGCCCCACGGGAACCTTACCAAAGACGAATGCTCCGGAGCCCCGAAAAGCCCGATTAGAGATTGGAGCGCCTAGAGCCTCGCCACCTCCGGCAGGCCGTCAAGCCCGCCCTGCCACAATGGGAGCTAAGGAAAGATCTGGCACTGGGAGCCGGACGGAGACCACACCGAACAGGAGTAGAAACCCCAGCCTTCCCCAGGCGGGGCCATGGAGCCAGGCATGAAGCGTCGGCTGCCTCCGGGACCGTTGTTAGAGGAGGAGAAGAAGAGGCCTAATCCCGTGAAAGGGGACAAGGTCGCATGGAAGAGCATATGAAGAAGATGGCCAAGTGCTTAGTGGAACTGGAAAAAGACAAGGTTAAATACAAGGGACTGAAGAAGGATCCCCTCAGGGAGATGAATGCTCCACTATCAAGGGAAGTTCAGCACACTACCCTCTCTCCAAAATTCAAAATGCCAGAAAAGGTGTATTCAGGCGTGGAAGACCCCTTAAGCCATTTAGAGTCCTTCGTGCAATAGATGGAGGTGCAGAACACCTCCCTAAAGGCTATGTGCCAGATGTTCCCATGTACTCTTACCGATTTCGCTAAGACCTGGTTCAGAAAGCTCCCCCCAAGGAGTGTTAACTCGTTCACCAAGTTATCAAGGGACTTCTGCGCTCAATTCTAGGGCATCAAGCCACCGCCTAAGGACCCGATCCTGCTGCAATACGTAGTTCAGGAGCGAGGAGAGAAGCTCAAATCCTACGTGGAGAGCTTCCACAAGGAAGTCATTCAAATGGGGGTGTTCATTGAAAAGGAAACCCTCACCAATTTTCGAAAGAACCTCTAGGTAAGAAAACTGTGGCGCTCCTTCAGTAAGAACAAACCTGAAACATATCAGGAGGCATACAGCCATGCTCTGGAGCAAGTGCAGCTAGATGAGCAATACCGTATCAAGATAGAGCATGACGAGTCACGCTCGAGCAAGCAGCAAAAGGGGGACAGCAACAATCAAAGAAAGGAAAAGGAACCGGTTCCCAAGTTTAGGAGCAATCCCCCGAATCGGTCCACTTATCGCCTACCTCCGCTTCCCCTAAATAGGGCGCGCCCCTTCAGAAGGATATCCCCACCAAGAAACATCGGAAGGACACCCTCGCCTGTAAGGGAGGTCGCTAGGATCACCCAATCAGAGGAAGAAGAGTACACCAATTACACACCCCTCAATGCCCCGAGGGAGACAATCTACCTAGCAATCCGAGACAAGGGACTCCTGAAGAAGCCCGACCCCATGAAGCTCCCAGCAGACAGAAGGAACAAGTACAAGTACAAGTACTGTGATTTCCACCAGGACATAGGACACAACACTTCAGAGTGCTACAGCTTACGCAACCAAATCGAAGGCCTGGTGAGGGACGGTCTGCTGGTGGAATTCCTCCAACAAGTGAGGGACGGGATTAAGATGGGGAAGCAGGTCCAGAAAGAGATGAAAGAGCCAAAGGAAAGGAGAAAATACCAAGGAAGAGATCTGATGGAACAAATCCATATTGTCAACACTATCAGCGGAGGGCCCACCCTCGCTGGTACATCCAACAACTCCAGAAAAAACCACGCCAGGAAAGTACCCCGACACGATACGGGGAGCCAGGTGCTAAAAGTCAGCGGGGGCGCATTGGATCATCCTAGCTCCGCTCAAATCATATTCACAGAGGATGACGCCTATAACACGGTCCAGCCCTATGATGACCCGATGGTCGTCACTGTCCAGGTGGCAAACAACCGGGTAGCCTGGGTCATGATCGACACCGGAAGTAGCGTGGATATAATCTTCAAGGACACGCTGGATCGTTGCCAACTCCGCCAACCGTGCTTCTATAGCTGCATCACCCCCTATATGGTTTCACCGGGGACTCTTTGATGCCAGAAGGTTCCATAATATTCCCGGTGGCCGTAGGAGAAGCTCTCCGGCAGGTGAACAACATGATCGACTTCGTGGTGGTAGATATCCCGAGCGCCTACAACATGATTCTAGGACGACATTTCCTCTCAAAAATTAGGGGAGTCTTATCAATTTACCACAATGTCTTGAAATTCCCAGTGATAGCACCCGAATTTTATTCTTTTTCGGAGTTTATTTGGTCGACTTTTGAGTGGCCGCTATTGAGGTGTTGTTCTTTGATCATGGAACTCATCGACTTCACTGAATAACTTTTTTATTGGCAACTGAACTTTATTAGATAATCAACATGGTTATGAAATCAACGAATAAATCTGAAATAGTCAATGCGAAGCTAAAACTGAACTAAAGCAGAACAAATTAACATAAAAATATGGATGGGTTCCTTAGGGGTAGAAAATCTTGAGGTACTGTGCGTTGCATGGTCGGGGTACCAGGCTACCTTCTGGTCGGGCTATCATGTAGGCCCCGTGCCCCGCGACTCCTTTGATGATGTACGGCCCCTCCCATTTGTCAGCGAGGGATCCTGCTGATTTGTCTTTGGTGTTTGTGGACACTCTCCTTAGCACTAAATCTCCGAGCTGGAATCTACGCACCCAAACATGGGAATTATAGTACCTTACAGCCCTTTACTGGTACGCGGCGTTCCCTAACTTCCTCAAGCTCGTCTAAGTTCTGCTGCAGCATGTTAACATTGTGCTCGGGGCTGTATAGTTAAACCCTGGGGGATGTAAAAGTTATTTCTACTGGGATAACAGCCTCCGTCCCGAATGCCAGTGCAAAAGGAGTCTCCCCTGTGGATGACCTTACAGTTGTTCGGTATGCCTACAGCACCTCTGGTAGTTTGTCCGCCCAGCTGCCTTTCTTTGCCTCCAATTTTGCTTTTAGTGTGTGCTTGATTACCTTGTTCACAGCTTCGGTCTAGCCATTGGTTTGTGGGTGAGCAGGTGATGCGTAGTAGTTTGCGATTTTATACTCTTCGCACATCTCTCTGAACTTGCTGTTGTCGAATTGGGTCCCATTGTCCGTTATGATGATGATCGGGATCCCGAACCTATATATTATGTTCTTTCTGACAAAGCTGGTGGTGTTTGCCTCGGTGATGTGCACGAGTGCCTCCGTTTCTGCCCATTTGGTAAAGTAATCTACTGCCACAATGGCATGCTTCGCGCCTCCCTTTGTTCCTGTAGGCATCGGTCCAATTAAGTCGAGACCCCACATAGCAAAAGGCCAAGGTGAGGTCAGACTTCTGAGTAATTCTGGTGGTCGCCGAATATCATTTGCTGTTCTCTGGCAACTATCACAGCTCTTCGCGAACCGCTGTGCTTCTACAAATAGAGTCGGCTAGTAAAATCCTTGCCTTAGTACCTTGTGTGCTAGGCTTTTACTCCCGGTATGGTTCCTGCATACTCCACTGTGGATATCCTTTAGGATCTTGTTGGTTTCTACACCAGCAACACACCTTTGCAGCACTTTCGAGAACCCTCTTCTATATAGCTCACCTCTCAGAAATGTGTAGCGGGTCGACCTGTATTTGATACGTCTAGCTTCCACAGCATCTTCCGACAGTACGTTTTCCTTAAAGTATCTCCTGAGTTGGATTGTCCAATCATTCGGGTTTTATCAGATTTCTACGACCATGACTTCCGCGGAGTCTACTGTACTCGGCTTAATAAGGTGTGCAACTGGTATGGTTTTAGATCTGATACAAGTGGTGGCTGAGGCTAGTTTGGACAAGGCATCTGCTTTTTCATTCTCTTCCCGAGGGATTTGGGAGATCCTATATCTCTTAAACCTTCTGAGCAACTTTTTTGCAATGTCCAGGTAAACTATCATGTGCTCGTCCCTGGCTTGATACTCGTCCAGTACCTGGTTAACCACAACTTGTGAGTCACTGAAAATTTCTAACTCATCTACTCCCAATGCTGTACAGACCCTCAAGCTGGCTAATAAAGCTTCGTACTCTGCTTGATTGTTGGTTGCTTTGAAATCGAACCTCATGGCACATTCCACAGCGTCTCCTTCCGGAGTTGTTATGACTATTCCTGCCCTACTGCCATGGGTGTTTGATGATCTGTCTACATGCAACTTCCATCAGAACCTACTCACCTGTTCGCTTTCCATCATTCTTCTGACTTCAGTATCTGGCTCGGTGAATTCCGCTATAAAATCGGACACTACTTGCCCCTTAATTGCAGCTTTTAGGGTATATCTGATGTCGAACTCGCTCAACTCCACCGCCCACTTGGTTAGCCTTTCTGACAGTTCTGGCTTTTGCAAGATGAGTTTCAGTGGGCAATCGGTGTACACCTTTATTGCATGTTCTTGAAAATATAGCCTTAGTTTTCTGGCTACCGTGATCAGGGCGAGTGCTACCTTCTCAGCTGGCGAATACCTAGTTTCCGCGGGTAGTAATGCCTTGCTGGTGTAATACACCGGTCTCTATATCCCTTCCTCCATCCGAATCAGCACTGAGCTTGTCGCCACTTCTGTGACCGAGAGGTATAGGTATAATATTTCTCCGGCCACCGGTTTTGAGAGGATGGGTGCCTGCCCTAAGTACTCTTTCAACTTCTGGAAGGCTACTTCACATTCTTTGCTCCACTCAAGCCCTTTTCCCTTTTTTATTGCTCTAAAAAATGGGGCGCACTTGTCTGATGATTTTGCTATGAATCGGTTGAGTGATGCAAGACATCCCGTCAGCCTCTGTACATCCTCTAGCGTCCTTGGTGAAGCCATTTCTTCTAGTGCTTTGATCTTCTCGAGGTTCACATCAATTCCCCTTTGGTGTACTTGAAAACCTAAAAACTTCCCTGATGGTACCTCGAACACACATTTGTTTGGGTTAAGCTTCATCTTATACCTCCTTAGAACCTCGAAGGTTTCCTTCAAATCTTCCGAATGTCTCTCCGCCGTGACACTCTTGGTCAACATGTCATCTACGTAGACTTCCATGTTTCTCCCAATCTACCGAGCGAATATTCTGTTCACCAATCTCTGGTACGTCACCCCGGCATTCTTTAATCCGAATGGCATCTGTAAATGCCTCACTTTTGATTGGCGTATTTCGTTGGCAAAATCACAATGGGGGTCTATATGTAAGGGTAGCTTAGAATGGAAGAAAACCTCATTGTGGAATCAAGAGCTTCAAGGAAGGTAGATTTCTTGACTTAACTTGAATTTGAAGAGATGTAGTTGCACACACACACAACACCTGCATAATTCTTACTTGTATGTTTGTGTGTGTATTCTTTGTGTGCATCTTTGATTATTTAAGCTTTCCTCTTGCATGCTTATTGATTGCATCTAGCCTATTATTTGCCATAACTTGTTTTGCATAAGAATGCATGTTGTCACCTCACACGCTTGCACGTTTGCTTATTGGTTCTTTGTGAGGAGCTGCTGAGAAGGCCAAGTCCTTCTCTGCCGCGGTTATGGTGCCGCGGTGGCCCAACCGCGGCATGCAAGCGACAGAGATTTTCCTGTCTCTGCCGCTGTGCACCTGACGCGGTGGCCCAACCGCGGCAGTTGAGCGACAGCAATATTTTTGCTTGCCGCTGTTATGTTGCCGCGGTGGTGGAACCGCGGCAGTCGAGCCACAGTAATTTTTTGACCTTTGCCGCGGTACATCTACCGCGGCAGTCGAGACCGCGGCAGTGAGTCAGCGAGAAGCTGAAAGGTTTTTTGCCAAAACGACCTCACTTCACTTGGATCTAATATATATATGTCTTGTTTGCCTTGGCTCGTTTATAACACCAAAAATTACACTTTTGAGAGCCTCTTGAGCATCTTCATCTCCAAGGTATCAAGACTTCACCTTTAAGCTTCAAAATCACAAAAACCCTTCATCTTGCATCTTTCATTCATCATCTAGTATGATTCTAGGTTGATTTCATTTAGGGTTTTTAGTTTTGCTCACATGACTTGTATCTAGAACATCATTCTCATATCTACATGTTCTTGCTTTACAAGATAGCTCTTTTATGACTTGAATTGATTCAAGATTGCATCTTTATGACTTGACTTAGCTTCAAGATAGTTTTATTGTGGTTTGTGAGTTGTTTTTGTGATAGATGATGCATATAGGTCTTTGGTTGCTTACTTGGTGTTGATTTATGCATGTCATCTAGTAATATGATATCTAGGAATGTCTAACATGTTCATCCATGCCTAGATAAGCTTAAATGTCTAACCTTGCATTTTTAGCTTCTTGAGTATTTCACATATTCACCTTAGGTTGTGCTATCTCTTCACTTTAGAGACAAGTCTTGTATTTACCTCTTAGGTAGTTTGCAAGCAAGGAACTAGAGTCACTATTAAAGGCCCGAGGGTAGCAAAGACGGATTAGTAAATTTAGGTGTGATGTGGTCAACCTAATTTGTAATCGTATTTGCAAATAGTGGATTCGAGGTTCTCGTGTGGCGCACATAACAGCCCGTGGTTTTTCCCCGTGTGGGTTTCCACGTAAAAATTGTGTGTCCTTTAATTTCCGCACTTGTATGCTTATTTTTGTATATTGACTTGTTTGGGGCTTTTTCGTAATTTGGACTAATATCGAAAAATTGGGTAAAAATGTTTAAAATCTATTCACCCCCCCTCTAGATTACTTTAGGACACGTTTATATTTATTTTCAGCATCACCTTGTAGCAATACAATCCCTGGTCTGTGGTGAAGGCTGTCTTTTCTTCATCTGCCTTGTTCATTCGGATCTGATTGTATCCTGAGTAAGCATCCATGAAGCTTAATAACTCGTGCCCTGCTGTTGCATCAACTAGTTGGTCAATCCTTGGCAGTGGGAAGCTGTCTTTCGGGCAAGCCTTGTTCAAATCTGTGAAGTCTACACACATCCTCCACTGATTGTTCTTTTTCTTGACTAACACCACATTGGCCACCCATTCCGGGTACTTGACTTCCCTTATCGATCCTGCGGAAAGCAACTTCTCTACTTCATTATTAATGGCTATGCTCCTTTCTGGGTTGAACAACCGTCTTTTTTGCACCACCGGGCGGAACTCCGGGTTGATAGAGAGGCAATGTGATATCACCTTTGGGTCTATCCCGAGCATATCTTTGTGGCTCCAAGCGAACACATCCTTGTAATCTCTCAGTAGTGTGATAAGCTTGGCTTTGACATGTTTATTCAGGCTTGCCCCTACCTTCAACGTTCTACTCGGATCCTCCGGGTCCAGTGCCACCTCTTCGGTCGGCTCATCTTTCTTGGCTTCAGGTTCCTCTCTGGGGTCTAACTCGAATTCCTTCGGCACTTCTGCTTGTTCCTCAGATTCACCAGTTGCTTGCTCGGTTGACACTGTATATACTTGGTGTACTTCCCTTTCTTTGTATACTGACAAATTTGCCCTTCGGGCCATTTCTTGTGATCCCTTGACCACTCCAACCCCATACTCTGTTGGGAACTTCATCATGAGGGCATATGTTGCTGTCACTGCCTTAGCTTTATTCAAGAAGGGTCGGCCTAGTAAGGCGTTGTACGGCCAATTCTCCGTGTCCACAACCACAAAGTCGAGTAGCACTGTTTTTTTACAAGGCGCCTTCCCGACCTTCATTGGTAATTTTACCGTGCCGAGCGATCTTACCTCAACTCCTCCAAACCCTCTAAGGGGTGTAGGAAATGGCTACAGGTCTTTCCTGTCCAGCCTCAGCTGGTCATATACTTCCGTGCTTAAGATATCCGCTAAGCTTCCATTGTCAATCAAAATCCGATGAACCTCCCTGTGGCCAATCCGTGCGCTGATCACCAGTGCGTCATTTGGCCTTACATCTATTCCATGTGAATCGGCCTCTGTGAATATGATAGGGTCCCAGCCTTCCTTGATCCTTTTTGGATCAGGTTCAATAGAGTTGACGTCCAGGTCTCTTCGGGCCTCCATGGCCTCCTGAATTTCCTGGGTTCTTTCCCTGTCACTTTTGCCAGTTGCTGGTCCACCAAAGATGGTGTTAATTGCTCATTCATCCTCAGCTTTCTTAGGACTAGGTTTTCTTACCCGTCCATCCTGCCGGCTATCATTCTGTCCATCTGCCTTGTCGGCTTTTCTTAGGACGATGTATTTCAAGTGCCTTTCTCTGATGAAGGTTTCGATGTGGTCCCTTAGCTGGAAGCATTTAAACGTCTCATGCCCATTCTCTTTATGGAACCTGCAGTACTTGGTGGTGTCCCTTCGAGCATAAAATGACTGCTTAAGCGGCTCTTTAGACATGTTCTTTTCTTCCAAGATCGCCAAAATTTCCTCCTGATCCTTCTTCAATGGGGTGTAATTTGTATACCTGCCCTGGAACTTTTACCGCGACTGATCGGTTTTTGGATCATATGCTCGACGACCATCCCGACCATCCCGCGTCTTATTCTTCTGCTTATCACCTTTTGTATTGGGCACCTTAGCTTGGTCTTTTGTTTTGGCTCCTTCCGGACGACCACCATGTACAAAGTAACCTCCAGTCGCAATCTCTTCTTCCTCGGCTAAGGCATAACCCCCAGCCATGTCCATCATGTCTGCATAGCTGGTTAGGCGAGCTCTTCTTAAATCAAAGGATAGCTGGCCGTTCTGAAGGTTGTTGATGAATGCTGCAATGATGGCTTCATCGTTCGCACTCCCTATCTCCGACACTTCCTGACCGAACCTTCCCAAGTATTTCTTTAGCGACTCGTCTTTTCCCTGTTTGAGCTGGGACAAGTGAGCCACTGATTTCTTCCTGTGTACATTCCCGAGGAACTGCCTTGAGAAAGCTTTGCTCAGTTCGCTGAAGCTGCTTATGCTTGCTGTTGGCAATCTACCGAACCACCGAGAACCTAGATCCCCAAGAGTCTGTGGAAAATTCAAACATAGCAGGGCGTCATTGTGGACGTATTGGGCTGTAGCGCTCCTATACCTCCAGACGTGTTCTTTCGGATCGGTATCTTTCTTGAACTGCTCTCCGTGTGGCATCCTGAACCTCTCCGGGAAAGGCATCCTTAGAACTCCATTGGTGAAAGGGCTGCCTGATTCATCATCCGACAGTTCATTGCGCCCATATCGCCTGACCAAAGCATCCATCTGTCGACGATTGTTTTACACCTCCCGGGTCAGGCTTTGTATGAGTATGTCCCTGTCTCCTTCCGGTTCCCCCATCGCATTGAAATTCTGACTTATGGTCAGCTTTTAGCCCATTTCCTTCGGATTCGATTCTCTGTGTTCTCGGTTTAGGCCATGCAGCCGTACTGTGCCCCTTTGGCGCTTGCGATGATAATTCTGCTCACTTTCTCCTGAGGACAATGACCGATCTCTCCGATGAGTACGTCTCCTAGGACGGTCTCGATCTTTGGCCATGCGATCCTGATCATACCTTCTGTCAGAATCATTCTTCTCTCTATGCTCCCTGCTACCCCTGGCTAACCTTTCGGACAAAATCTCTGGCCTGTCTATAAGATCCCGGCTTGCCTTTAGGGTGCGTCAGGCGTTGGTATCACCACCGTGGAATGCAATCTTGTTGCCTGCTGATCTAGAGCAGACAGATTGTGAGGTGACGTCAAACCCTCCGTAGTGGAAAGGTCAACCCCTTGCCTTGCTGCGTCTGATATAAGTTGTTGCAGAGAAGCTCGGAATCGTTGCACGATTTCTTCATTAGTTGTAGGGAAACGTCGGATACCAGCCATGGCAGCTGATTGATCTGCCGTTGCTAAGGTTACATCCGCAGTATTAAGGGTGGCGTCATCCTCCAACTCGTTAATTGGCAATCCATGACTGTATCTGGAATCGCTACCATCTTCTTCGCCGGCCATTGCTTCACAAGTTTTTTAGATCCCCCTCCTTCTAGCGCCAATTGTTGATAGTGATTTTTCGTAATCACTTAGCCAACGATTTGATCAGTTTTGTGACTGAGAATAATTGAAAGTAACACAATAAGATATTAGCAATAACAAACAAAAATACATGGTAAAACTCCAAAGGCCGGAGAAACGTCCACGGGTTGTTGTCTAAGCAACGAAGTCAAATCCACTATGAAAAACTGTTACAAAATATTACGCTCTGCTCTCTCTTGCTAATTCTCGTGTACCCCTTATTTTGTGTGTTACAAGGGTATTTATACATAATACTACTAGGGTTTGTGGGTGCCGCTAGGGTTTGGTGTCGTGGTGCCCAAGTTTTAGGCGATTGTCCAGTCCTAAACGGATTCTGTTTCCTTTTTGAGTGTAACATGTTTCCCGATTTGGCTGAGTCCGAGTTTGGGCCTAATTCCTTCTCTTCTTTTTACGGGAAACCTGTTTGTTTCCTTGTTAAACTCTGGGCAGCCACACCGTTGTTTATTGTGGGGATGCTGGTTGCTGATTGCTGATTCTGCCCATGCGTTCGGAACGTGAATGCTAGTGACTACCTTTTTTATCGAATCCCGAGCATGCCCGAGCAGGCTTTGCTGCCCGAGCCGATTCTCTTCGTTTGTGATCGGGTTGCTTTAATCTTTACCGAGTAAGTTACCTCGGGGGATTTCTCCCCCTTCGAGTTGACTTCTCTTGACTCCTGCTTACGTGGCTTCTTATGGTGATGACGTGTCCTTTATGACGATTTTTACCTATAACAATACCGTATTGGTCGAGTACGTCGAACGATTGTCTCAGATGGTCGATGTGTTGCTGGGCAACTAAGGATTTGACCAGCATGTCGTCGATGTAGACTTCCATTGTCGATCCAAGCATCTTGGCGAACATTTTGTTGACTAGCCTCTGGTATGTTGCACCTGTATTTTTTAAACCAAACGGCATTACTTTGTAACAAAAAATACCTCTTTCGGTGACGAAGGCAATTTTCTCTTGGTCGTCAGGATGCATTAGAATCTGGTTGTAGCCGGAATAAGCGTCCATGAAGCTCAACAATTCATGTCCTGCAGTTGCGTTGACCAGCATGTCGATGTGTGGGAGTGAAAATGAATCCTTGGGACATGCCTTGTTGAGGTCAGTAAAGTCGATGCAGACTCGTCATTTCCCATTTTTCTTCTTTACTACCACGACATTTGCCAGCCAGTCTGGATATTTCACTTCTCTCACTGAACCGATGTCGAACAATTTTTGTATTTCTTCTTTGATCACTTTGTTCCTTTCAGGAGCGAATTTTTTTCTTTTTTGTTTTACTGGCCGTTGATCTGGGTCGACTTGTAGTCGATGAACCATTACTTTTGGGTCAATTCCGTCCAGGCAAAGCTATTGCGACGCTCTTTCAAGAATTCGATTAACTGTTTTCAGATGTCGTCTGATAACCTTGATCCGATGAAGACTTTGTGATCTAGCTGATCGAGGTCGATAGATACCTCGTTGAGTTCTTCCATGTTCGGCTTGGTTGGAGTCGACTCGACCTTGAATTCCTGTAATTGCTATAATTCTTGTTTCTTCTTTTTAACGGCGTTCTGATAGCATTCTCTGGCTGCTCGCTGTTCCCCTTTGATTTCTTTTACCCCCCACTTGGTAGGAAACTTGATCATCTGATGATACATCGACAGGATTGCATTTAACTCGTGTATCCATGGCCTGCCAATGATGGCGTTATAAGGGGATTGGCAGTCGAGTACAAGGAAGTTTATGTATAGGTTGACTCTTTCAGCGTAGACTGGTAGTACGATCTCGCCAAGTGTGCTTTTTTGTTCTCCACTGAACCCTGTCAACATGGTCGTTCGACGACTAAGCTTTGACTCGTCGACCTGCATTTCTCTCAGAGCACTATTAAACAAAATGTTGCAAGAACTGCCATTATCGATTAAAATACGTTTAGTTAAACAATTAGCAATATGTAAAGAAATAACTAGAGCATCATGGTGGGGAGAAAACAAATCTGATTTATCTGTCGACTTAAAGGTGACAGTTTTGTTGACTTTGGATGGATGTTCCCGATTTGGCTGGATTTATGTGTTTGACACTTGTCGTGTGTGTCTCTTGGCTGATGAGTAGCTTACGCCACTGACTTCAGATCCACCCGAAATGTAATTGATCACCTTATCTTGTCTGGGAGGTTCTGGAGGACTGTCGACTGCACTGGTTTGCATCTGGTCGTCGCGTCTTGCGTCTGTTTGTTTACCCTTGTCTGTTAGGAATTCCTGTAGGTGTCCCTGTTTTAAGAGTTCTGCGACTTCGAATTTTAAGGCAATGCAATCTTCTGTGCGATGACCATGATCTCCATGAAACTCGCATCGTAATTTCGGGTCTCGATGTTCAAGAAGTGCATTCATCTTTTATGGCCATTTGGCGGTTTTTCCTATTTTCCTCATTACGGCCACGAGATCGACGGGTTCGATGCTAAGGTTGTATTCTAGTGCTTCCACCTTTGGCCGACTCGACCTCGGAGTACCACGCCCGTAGGAGCTTCTCTCGCTAGAACCCTCATATTGTGACTGGGTATTCCTTCTGTCGCTCATCGGGTATGGTTCCGATCGTTCGTCGTTAGACCTCCTATCTATGCGATCGTTTCGTCGACCTCTATAATAGCTTCTATTAGCTTTTCCAACAAAGTTTGCCTCATCTTCTTCCCATTTGATTTGGGCCCATGCTTTTGCCAATACATATTCCATTGTCCTGTATGGATACTTAGTAAGTTCTTTATATAGGTCGGAATCAAACCTGAGACCTTTCCTGAAGGCGTAGATGGCGGTCGCTTGGTTACAATGCGGGATTTGTACTTTCTCCCTGTTGAAACGTCCGACATAGGTCCGTAAGTTTTCGCCAGCTTTTTACGTTATAGTGTAGAGGTCGTCCAACTATTTTTCCAGCTTGCGGCTGCTCGCAAATTGCTCCACGAATGTGTCCGTCAGCTGCGCAAAAGAATCAATGGAATTATTAGATAAATTAGTGTACCACTGTACGGCAGGACCACTAAGGCTAGATCCGAAGGCTTTGCACATGCACGCTTCTCTTAGGTCGTGTGGAATTGCAACGGTGAACATCCTCTGCTTGTATTGTGCTATATGGTCGTCCGAATCGGTCGTCCCCTCATACTGCTTCATGTTCGGGAAGTTGAACTTCTTGGGCATCTCGATGAGAGCAATTGCATCGACGAAGGGTGAGTCGGCGAAGCTATTGGCTGTACTTTTCTTGATGGGAGCTGAGGCTCCTGGGATTCTCTGGATGAGAGCCTCCATTTCTGTAAACCTGCGAGAGAATTCCAGATTAGCAGATGAATGTAAGTCGGGCCCGGGTTTTACCAATCCCGGTGTCGACTGGAGTGATACGGTCGTCCGGTGGACGTTGTCTGGTTGTTGATCCATCGCTGGATCTTGTTCGTTTAGTATTTCATTCCGAGCCGGCATGTTGTTGAGGTCGATTTCGACTCGATTTGTCTGAAGCATCGGCTGGTTCTGCTGGTCGCCTGGATTCGCGTTTGGTACGATGGGATTGCCTGGTGCTCCTAGCGCTCTTGAAGCTGGTCGATCGACAACCTGTTCGCCATTGTTGGCTAAGATTGGAGACTCTGAGGTCGCTGAGTCAGGCACTACTCCGTCGACCAGTGTCCTCAACTCTTCATTTGTCGCTTGGATCACTGCATTCTCTACTTCGAGCGCCTGTAATTTCTCAACGTTCGTTGTCATTTGAGCAGTCAATGCAGCGATCTGTTCTTCAACAGTTGGGATTGATCCATCTTCAGACATGTTGATTGGTGACTTGATTAGAGTTCAAAAATAGTTGCAATGGGCCCCACGGTAGGCGCCAAACTGTAGGTGGTCGAACTACGTGGTAAGTCAAATGGGTCGGGTTTTACTAGGCCCAGAGCAACTCAATCGAACTGCTAATTGTATGATGTCGACTATCGTTTGGAGATGGTAGACTCAACCCTGTTTGTCCTACAAAAGAATGATAACAGACTAATATTGAGTGAAAATAAAGAGATGTGGGTTGGAATATTAGCCTTAGGTGTGCTTGGGCTAAGCAATGATTGAGGGCAATCGTAATGGTGGAGTTGATTGAACTCCGGTGGCTGGAATGTTCTGGTTGCAGAATTTCGGTACGCCTTTATAAGCTTTTTAGTATCCAAGATTTCAGAGAGCTTTTCAGTGAAGGTACCTTCCTATTTATACTAGAGGTTGTAGCTCCAACGTTCCCTTTATCAGCATTTGATAGTGGGCGTGATTCTTGGAGAGATTTCCTCTTCTGAGTGGGCAGTTACTAGTTTTTAGTAACTGAAACTTTTGAATCAATCTTCAAACGGTAATTTTTGCTGGCATTTATGTTGGGTCGACCCAACACAGCGGGCTTGGGTAGGATTTTGTATCTTGAAGACTGGGCCTTAGCGTATTGGGCCATTGGGCCATTTTTGGCTACCACACATGTCGATCTCTCTGTTGAGCTACATGTTGTGTTCCAAGTCGAGCCACAATATTCTGGGAAGTATCAGCCGCCATTCGTTTGAAATAGTAAAGTGAAATATGTTGCCTTATGCTTTGTGTTGAGCTATAAAATTACAAATTAGAATTATAAGCTGGCTCAGACAACCGTCGTCAGTGGAGATTTTGTCTAAGATTATTGATTTCCGGTACGTTTCACTATTTTTTCTCTCCAATTGCGTTCAATTTACATAAAATTTGCCGTTTTGATATCATTTTGAGTATTTTTACTGACATATCAACATGTTTAAAGGCTTTAAAAATCGTTCCTTTAAAATCAATTAGAACTCTGTATTGTCATATATATATATACAAAAATTAAAGCTCGAAATTGCAAGCTATGTTTCGATAGTGTTCGGTTGCCTATTCATATTCGTATATTTACTAGGAATACTGCGAAAGATTCTATCTATCTATATCTATCTCCAAACATACATCTCATTCTCTGTTTCTTGCTTTTTTCGAATTAATAAAAACATTATTACATACTTGCATTTTAAGGATCTACAAATGTTGATCTACAACGAGCGATAAATTTCACTCTACATCAAGCATTCTACAGAATTCTCTCTACAATGACCGTTCTACAAATGTCGACCTAACAACGCATGTACGCGATTTTGTGAATAAAAAGGCCGTGTCAACCTCACAAATTTCGCGTAAATAACGCATGTACGCGAAATTTGTGAATGAAATGGTTAGGCCGACCCCATAATGCATGCACGTGATTTCCAACATTAAAGGTCGTATCGACTTAATTACGCTAGTACGCGACTTCAATAAAAAAAAAAAAAAAAAAAAATTATCTTGATGATCGAATGTGCACAAGTTTACAGGCTTGTTTCATATCGACCCAAAACCTATGTACGCGACTTATCAAATGAAAAGGTCAATTAACCACATAATGCATGTGTGTGAATTCAATACAATAATAGCAAATGGTCGATCGACCCCCGCGCTATACTCGATAAATCTGTCTGTCGTTCAACGCAAGGGATCAATTGAAACAAACTACTCTCTTGACTTGAAGGCTTCAACTCAGAGAGTGGGGGCTAACTGTGGTAGCCAAAAATAGCCATATAGTCCGATTCTTCAAGTCCAAGAACTTAATTCGATTTTATTGAATATGGGCCGAACAAGCAGTCAAACTTTACGAAAGTAAAGCCCAAGCACATGCCCAAGATGGTTGCAAACCATGGCCCAAAAGGAAAGCAAAACATGACTAAGTCTACAAAGACCAAGTCAATAGTGCAATTCAAACTAACTGATTCAAATTGCCCAATATTCTCTGAGATATCCCCATGATCTTAGACCAATATTTGAGGAGATACCTTCACCCAACTAGGAGGCACATTCGTTGGCTATAAATAATAGCAACCTCTTCATATGGTGGGGGGCTTCGACTCCTACTCAGGTAGAAAAATAGCAATTATATATTGTAATTCACTCTCAATTTGCTTATCTATTTATTGGCTTTAGTCAGAGTCAACATATGAACATTCCAAAAAGGCCATGTCTAAGCCTTATCTACCATGCACTTTTCACTTGCCAACCCTCCTTCAAATCGATGGCTCTACAAGCCCAATGCCAATACATCCAAATCGAGGGCTCTACGTCCTAACTATACGCTCAACCCAAGTGCACCTAAGGCTATATGAACGACACCACCTATGGCTCAACAAGCCTGGCCTACGGTTTGTTTTAGAATTTATATTGTTTATTTTTCATTCAAATTATTAATTTGTTCATAAACGGTTTAACTTGGGTGTCGAGTCAACTCCTACAAGACACCCTTTTTAGCTTTATTCTACAGGGAATTCAAAGTATTTGACAAAGAACCATTCATAGATTGCCGGTGCCCCGAGTATCACGATTTTGACCGAATTTTGATCGTAGGATTTTCTGGTTCTACAATCACTATACATAACCTTATCAATAATTAATTACTAAATATTATCACTATACACAAACCTAGTGACAGTTAACCATATGAAAATTATGTTTGTTTTACACAAATTTAGTGACAATTAACAAGAAGATGACAAGTTACAAATTCAATCAAAGTTAATATAATGGTCCATTCAATTATTATTAACTACAAGAAAAGTTAAATACAAAAAGTACATTAAGGAATTGATAATCAGAACAGAAGAAAGAAAAGAAAAAGAAAAAGAAAAAAGAAAGTGAAAAAAATATATATTACAAAATTGTTAGTGTACATACACCAATTTGTTACAAATTTTGAGATAAATGAATTACATCAATTATATCTGGATAACCATGATGAAGATTCTTCAAGCCTCAAGACTAGAACACTTTTGTAAATGAAAAGATCGAAATAAAATTTTTGCCTAGACACAAACTGCAATAGATGAAAGTATATTATTAACATCTTAATAAGATATAATTTTGTTTTTTCAATGCTGCATCAAACAATTAGTTGTTCCATAAGAATCATTTAATCAACTAGTTAGTATGCACATCAACTGATAAATATCATAAATTGTGGAAATCTAAGAACAAACAACTATAAATCATGAAATAATAATTATGAGTTCCTAAAAAAAATTAAAAACAAATTAAAGTTAAGAATCATTCCTAAACACATAAATATAATTCTATATATAACATATCTTGTTAAAAGAAATTTTCAATATATGAAACTTGAATTTGAGATTTTGACCCTGAAAAACAAGTATAAGAAAACAAACCCTAAAAAAAATTCAAGAGAAGCTTATCATTTTTATCAAGATAAAATTTTCTCTACAGTCTTGGTGACTTCTAAAGATGAATTATAGTTTCAAACCTAAAAAGTGTTTTTAAGGAAAAGAGAAACTAAAGAGAAAAAAATTAAAATTAAGAAACATCCCTAAACATATATATATATATATATATATATATATATATATATATATAATTCTACATAAAAAAAAATATCTTATTCAAAGAAACTTTTATTATATGAAACTCGAATTTGAAATTCCGACCCTGAAAAACAAGTAAAAGATAACAAACCCTAAACTAAAAAATAAAAAAAATAAAAAAATAAAAAAATCAAGAGAAGCTTACCTTTTTTTATCAAGGCAGAATTTCCTCTACAATCCTGATGATTTCTACGGATTAATCATAGTTTCAAACCTAAAAAGTGTGTTTAAGGAAAAGAGAAAATAAAGTGAAAATCTAGATATAGCAGTGACAAAAGGAGAACCAAGAGACATGTGAAGATGGAATCAGGAAAAATATAACAACACCACGATTGTGGCGTTTTTTTCTTCTTCCAAATAAAATAAAATTTATTGATTTTGATGCCTTTCAAAAACCTAATTATTTATAAAATAAAATCTTTCCTTTTTTTATAGGGTAATTTTGTGACCAATTATATTATTTGTCACAAATTAACAAGTTTTTTTAGCTAATTGTGACAATTATTTTTTAAAAGTCTAAATTGAACAAAACATAATGACAAATAATATAATTTGTCACAAAATAATACCTACTATAATATATTTGAAATTTGTCACACAAAAATGTGTCACTATAGATCATTTTTTTATTTTTTTTGTAGTGCTAGGATATATATATGAAAATTTTATGTGTGGGATTTTCCATACAAAATTCGTAATTGCTACCGGTTGTAATTTAATAGCTACCGATAGTAATCCAATTTATATCGGTAGTTATTTGGAATTCCGCACAGAAAATCTCGCATCAAAAAGTTATTTTATATATATGGTGGTGTTCACCTCTCAGTGCGTACTGATGTAAATACATCAGTGCAATGCAAATCAATTGTTGGATTCAACTACTTTGATGTAAATATATAAGTGTCACTATTGTGATAATCTCTCTTTTCGTACAATCACATCAATTCATATGTAATCACATGCCTCACATACAATCACACTAAACTTAATTTTTTGAAAGGTGGGTTGATTTGAAAGGTGGGTTGATTTATTTATTGAGGTCAAATTAAGGCGGTAGAGCTAGATAGCAGCCTATTGGTAAATATGTGTTTTTTATTTATTTATTTTTTTGTAAAAAAAATAATATTTATTTTTAGTCTATAAATACGAGTAGATGGTACTGGATTTGATCATTAATTAAGGCAGATCAAATCCCATCTATATATTGTCCCTCTCTCTAGCTAGTTTTGAGTTTATTAGGATATTCTATGGAGTCTCCAACAAATGTGGCAAGATGGACACCAAGCCCAACAAGGGCGATAGAAGATATTGATGAAGATGATCACTTGGAACTGCAACACATAGCAGCTTCATCAGAACAACAAGCAGCGGATGACAAAAGCACTTTCCCATTCAGCACTGTCATTCCATCAATCTCTTTTATTCAATCTCAGAAGAGTACTGGAGAGATGGAAGAAGCACTTGGCCAACAAAATGGAGTTATATTAACATGGAAGGATCTATGCGTGAGAGTTTCTAAAGGGAAAAATGAGAGCCATGCCATTTTGCAAGGGCTGACTGGGTATGCTGAACCAGGCAAAGTATTAGCTATCATGGGTCCTTCTGGTTGTGGCAAGTCTTCCCTTTTAGATGCATTAGCAGGTATTTTTTTTCTTTATTTTCCATTCGTAATTATAACTGTTTGTTGGCTCCTTAGTTAATTTATCAAGTTTGCCTGTGTTATATCATAATTATGAAATCTGTGTGTTCCACCAAAAACAAACACTTCTTTTTTCTTTTTCTTTTTTTTCTTTTCACATTTGACATACCATGATATGACTTTTTATTTTTATTTATTTTTTATTTTTTTATTTTTCAACAATATCAATTAACTCGGGATTAGGTATTTTTTTAAAAATTTTCACTATTAATTGTATTGACTTAAAAGCTCACAGTACGCATATTAAATATTTTTGATAACTTGACTTAAAAGCTCACCGTTTGCTAACCATATAAAAGATTTTTTCTTTTCAAGACCCTATGTCGATACCTTTCTTTTTCATTGGTTATCTGTCACTCAAAGTGATTGGTATGATACCACCAATTGATTAGACATGTTGCAACCCAAAGTGATTTGTATGATACCACCGATAGATTAGACATCTTGCCACCGTTTGGATGAGAAGACATGGAAATCCAATTGTTTAAAGAATAACATACAAATTATTAATTAAAAAACACCTGCACTACCGGTGCACCATGATATTGTGGGTTTGAGTCTTCCCCCTTCTTAGAAAAATCTTCAATTTATTTAATAGTGTAATACTTCAAAATAATAATAATAATAATAATTAAAAAAACACAAAAAAAACAGGGAACTGGCTCATAAACCGGTTTTCATCTCATTCAAAGCAAACACACACTCTCTCTACTGCGTCTCCTCTCTCATACGTCTCAACTCAAACTCTCTATAATATATTATTTTACATTAACAATTTAATTTAATTTTAGGTTTCCGGGAACAACTTCATCGTTGGTTAGAACGTTAGAGTGGTTCCCACCAAGAACTTATTCCCAAAAAAATATGCATGACCAATTCTCATTTTATGATGATGTATGTGAATAAGTTCTTGTTATATATTCACACTTGAGAACTAGTGTGTATATATATATAAAAATATTCAAGTCAGTGCGCACTGATATAACTTCATGAAAATATTGAATGTGAGCCACTAGTTTTACATGCTTTGACTCAAGTGTGTATGCACTTGTCAAAACTAGTGGCTCACATTCAATATCCTTATGAAGTTATATCAGTACGTACTGACCAGATCTGGACTATATATATATATCCAAATCAATTATTTTATATTATATATCATATATCATAAAGAAGTTCTGTTGGTACAAGTCTTTTGTTGACCTGTTCATATTCAAAATCAAAGTCGGCTCAAGAGTATCTGAAACCTTAGGTGAAAATTTAAAATGAGGCTTTGCATATGTAATGTCAAAAATATTAAATTAATAGATAAAATAATTTATTTAAAATTTATTCTTATTTATAAAATGCAAAAAATGTTAATTGAGTTTTTGTATATTTTTTTTATAATTTTTTTTTGGTATTTTGATTTATATTTTTTGCTAAACATGTTTAATGTTAATTAATCATTTAAATTGGGTCGAGCCGGTCTATACACGATCCGACAAAGCACGATTCCATTTAAATATGGAACGGCACAACACAATACGACACATTTCATTTAGTGTGCTGGGCTGAGTGTTTAATTAGTATTTAATATTTATTTATTTTAAAAAAAAAAATTGTTTTTGAGCCTTAATTTTATTTGGGGCTTAAGTTGCCTCAGTCACTGGCCACCCTTATTCAAAATTGAGGGTTTTGTTTACTTTTTTTAAGTATTTGCATTCTCACCCCTTTGCAATTTGGAATCTAATGTCAAAGTAGAAGTAGTAACAGTTTATTCCCACAATAATAAACATGGCAAATAATATGCCAAATTCTGTCGATAAATAGTTAAAAAGAAGACAACTTATCATAGCTGGATTAATATTTACTATATATAATAAATTTGAACTCAGAACTAGGCCTTTTAGCACCAAGTTATAAGCAGTCTAGCAATCATGTACATATTATATATATATATATATATATATATATATTATTTCCAATTAAATTAGCAAATTTGGCCTTGTGAATATAATAGCATCCAATTGTTTTATATGTAAAAGATATATATTAATATACTCTAAGCTGAGTAATTGCAGGAAGATTAAGTTCAAACACACAACAAAGTGGAAAAATCCTAATCAATGGTCACAAAGAGACACTTGCTTTTGGAACTTCAGTAAGTAGGACTGAACAATTAGTGTGATTTTTTCCTTTAGGTTGATTGTTATTTAGCTATAATTGTAACAATTGGTTTTCTGATTTCACATGTTTTAGGCTTATGTGACCCAAGATGATACTCTAATGACAACTCTAACTGTAAAGGAAGCCATATATTATTCAGCTCAGCTGCAACTACCAGATTCCATGTCCAAATCACAGAAGAAAGAAAGAGCTGAAATCACAATCAAAGAAATGGGGTTGCAAGACTCTATGGACACCAGAATTGGAGGCTGGACCAAAAAAGGTCTTAGTGGTGGACAAAAGAGGAGAGTTAGCATTTGTATTGAAATCTTGACACGCCCGAAACTTCTTTTTCTCGATGAGCCTACCAGTGGCCTAGATAGTGCAGCGTCTTTCCATGTTATGAATCGAATTGTTAAGCTTGCTAGCCAAGATAGAAGAACTGTTATTGCATCAATTCATCAACCTAGCAGTGAAGTTTTTGAGCTTTTCCACAATCTCTGCCTTCTATCCTCAGGCAGAACTATTTTTTTTGGTCCTGTTTCATTGGCAGAACAGGTAAATTTCTAGTAAGAGTGCACTAGAGATGCTTTTAATTAGTTTTATTAGAAGTGCTTTTTAATTAGTGAGAAGTGCTAATGAATTTTATGAATCAAATTTTGCTTCAGTTCTTTGCTTCAAGTGGCTTTCCTTGCCCAACTCTGAGAAATCCTTCAGATCACTACCTAAGAACTATCAACAAGGACTTTGAAGAAGTATGTGTCTCTTTCAATTTATTTTAACTTCAACTCTGTGTGTCTTTCTCAAAATATCGGTCTATGGACATATATAGGATATCGAACAAGGGTTTGGCAGCACTACTACTGAAGAAGTCATAAACATTCTAGTCAATTCATTCGAATCATCTGAGACATACCAAGAAATTCAGCACCATGTTTCTGAGTTATGCCAACAGGTATGTACCAAATTTAGTAAATTTGGATAACTTGCTTCATCGCGATACAAATTTAGAAAAATTTAGCTCTAATTTTTTTCTTTTTTGTTTTGTAGAAAGGAAAGGCCCTGGAGAAGAAAGGAAGCCAAGCAAGTTTCATCACACAGAGCCTTGTTCTTACGAGGAGATCCTTTGTGAACATGTATCGCGATTTAGGCTATTATTGGCTTCGCCTTGCTGTCTACATTGCCTTATGTTTGTGTGTTGGAACTATATTCTTTGACATTGGATTCTCTTATGGGTCAATTCAGGTATATATCTTGGTGGAGATTACAGCTTTCTGCTCTCTTCTAATTTAGTATAACAGGAAAAAAAAATATTAATTAAGCTTAATGATTATTCATAGTCATCCACATCATTTGTCAATTTCAGGCTAGGGGTTCAACGCTCATGTTTGTTGCAGCATTTTTGACTTTCATGGCAATCGGTGGATTCCCTTCTTTCGTAGAGGATATGAAGGTTAGATTCTATATTCAGGACCATCATGACCAGAGAAGGATCTTATACGTTATTTAGAAGACTATTTTGACCTTTTTTTTCTTCCTACAGGTCTTCGGACGAGAAAGGTTGAACGGACACTATGGAGTCGGAGCATTTGTTGTTGGAAACACGTTGTCATCCATCCCATACTTGATGATGAATTCTTTTATTCCAGGAGCAATAGCTTATTACCTAGTTGGTCTCCAGAAGAGTTTCCAACACTTTGCTTACTTTGCTTTGCTGCTTTTTGCATGCATGATGCTGGTTGAGAGCTTAATGATGATTGTTGCAAGCATAGTTCCAGATTTCTTAATGGGAATTATAACTGGAGCTGGAATTCAAGGAGTAATGATGTTGAATGGAGGTTTTTTCAGGTTGCCAAATGATCTTCCTAAGCCATTTTGGAGATACCCAATGTACTACATTTCATTTCACAAGTATGCATTTCAAGGATTCTACAAAAATGAGTTTCAAGGACTAAAATTCCCTAATAATCAGATTGGAGGGCCAGCTATTATCAGTGGTGAAGAAATATTGAAAAATGTTTGGCAAGTTGAGATGGGTTACTCCAAGTGGATTGATCTTGCTATCTTGTTTGGGATGGTTGTTGTCTATAGGCTTTTGTTTTTAGGAATTATTAAAACTGCTGAGAAGCTTAAGCCCATTATCAAAGGTTTTAGGGTTGTTTCCCCAAAACCATCTAGACAGATTTCTCTGTATCCCTCTGCCACACCTCCACAATTCACATGAAGCAAAACTGTTGCTGTCTTCCTAACTCATAATACCAATGTGTAATATTGTTTTTTTTTTTTTAAAGATAACTTTTTACGTGCCATTTTATACAAAGTAATGCTAGCTTGCCTAAAAAACTATGTCCAAATGATGTGGTATGTAAATTGTCAACGTCCTATAAATCATGAGATTATGAGATAAGTGATTGGTTTTCTTATTTTTATATATTTTTTATTTGTTTTCAAAGAATAAGAATAAAATACCCTTCAAACCGTTAAGTTTGACTAACAAAGGCACCAAAATGATGAATTTAAGATAATATAGGGTCTATATGAACCAAAAACGGAAACATCAGTCAACTCGTACTGCTGAAATTCAAATCACCCCAGGGACTGAAATGATTTCCCCCCTATATCGTTCTAATTACATTTCCATCTTTCTTATATTTCAAATGCATTTTTCAAATTTATTAATATTTAATATAATTTATTTATAATATTAAAATAAGTATAACATAATATATAT
This sequence comes from Acer saccharum, assembly GCA_030490815.1. Lineage (NCBI taxonomy): Eukaryota > Viridiplantae > Streptophyta > Magnoliopsida > Sapindales > Sapindaceae > Acer > Acer saccharum. The sequence goes on along the minus strand of CM059868.1, from coordinate 18,722,649 downwards.
ATTTTTTCCTTGATTTCATTTCTCACTTCGTTCAATCTCTTCTTCAAATTGAAGTCACAAAACTTAGACGGTGGATCCACTCATTAAAAAGGGCAAGAAGTTTTATTCTTACCTGTGTTTGTAATTGTTTTTTTTTTCTTTTTGTGGAAAACTATTTTTTTTTATTTTTTTTTTTATAAAAATAAAATATTGGTTGAAACATGTAAGTGATTTGATACGCGCCAATGAAAAGTAGAGGAGAAACCAACGGGAAGAGGAAGCTAAAAAATGAAGAAGAGAAATAATATAAGAGTAATGCTAGACGTCCCAATTTTTTTCCCAAATTCTGTCCCAAATGGTGTGGCACGTGAGGTATCAGTCACCGCATAATCTCATTATCCATAAGATGCTGACACCTCACATGTCACACCATTTGGGAAAAAAAATTAGGACGTTTAGCATTACTCATAATATAAATCTAAAGAAAAAAAAAGAAAAAAAAAAAAAAAAAAAAAAAAAAAAAAAAAAAAAAACCATATTTGAAAATAAGTCTTGGTCGAGACTTATGGGTTGTTTGTTTGTTTGTTTTTTTAAGACGGAACAGTCATGAATTTTACTGAAAACTGAATAGTGACTAAAACTTGAAACTGAATAGTGATTGAAACTTGAAATTGAATGACATGTTTGTTTTTTATTTTTATCACTTGTAAATAGACGGTCAACTTTTTTGTTTTTTTTAAAGATAAAATGGTTTGAAAACAAGTAATTTGACATTTATACCCTTATTACTCTTAATTGTTATGTATTTTCATTTTATATGATATAAATAAATAAATAAAAATATTTTAACAAATTCTACACCATTTTTACGCAATATTGATTAGTGCTGGCAAAACAGTTTTCTTATACTTGTTTTCAGGGTTGGAATCTCAAATTCGAGTTTCATATATTGAAAGTTTCTTTAACAAGGTATGTTATATAGAGAATTATATATATGTGTTTAGGAATGATTAATTTTTTTTAGGGTTTGTTTTCTTATACTTGTTTTCAGGGTCGGAATCTCAAATTCGAGTTTCATATATTGAAAAATTCTTTTAACAAGGTATGTTATATATAGAATTATATATATGTGTTTGGGAATGATTCTTAACTTTAATTTGTTTTTAATTTTTTTCAGGAACCCATAATTATTATTTCATGATTTATAGTTGTTTGTTCTTAGATTACATGATATTTATTAGTTAATGTGCATACTAACCGTTTGATTAAATGATTCTTATGGAACAACCAATTGTTTGATATAGCATTGAAAAAAATATATATATCTTATTGAGGTGTTAATAATATACTTTCTATTGCAGTTTATATCTAGGCGAAAAGTTTATTCTAATCTTTTCATTTGCGAAAGTGTTCTAGTATTGAGGCTTGATGAATCTTCATCATGGTTATTCGGATATAATTGATGTAATGCATTTATCTCAAAATTTGTAGCAAATTTGTGTATGTACACCAACAATTTTGTAATATATTTTTTTCACTTTTTTTTTTTTCTTTTCTTTCTTGTGTTCTGATTATCAATTCCTTATTGTACTTTTTGTATTTAAGTTTTCTTGTAGTTAATAATAATTGAATGGAGTATTATATTAACTTTGATTGAATTTGTAATTTGTTATCTTCTTGTTAATTGTCACTAAATTTGTGTAAAACAAACATAATTTTCATATGGTTAAGTATCACTAGATTTGTGTATAGTGGCAATATTTAAATAATTAATTATCGATAAGGTTGTGTATAGTGACAATACTTAAATAATTAATTATCGATAAAGTTATGTATAGTGACATAAATTATCGATAAGGTTGTGTATAGTGACATAATATTTAAATAATTAATTATCGATAAGGTTATGTATAGTGACAATACTTAAATAATTAATTATTGATAAGGTTATGTATAGTGACATAAATTATCGATAAAGTTGTATATAGTGACATAATATTTAAATAATTAATTATCGATAAGGTTATGTATAGTGACAATACTTAAATAATTAATTATCGATAAGGTTATGTATAGTGACACAATTTTGACATGGTTAATTTTCACTAAGTTTGTGAATAATGACACAATTTTAAAATAATAAATTGTCACTAAGAAGATGTATGGTGACAAAATCTTCAAACAGTTAATTGTCATTATATGTAAATTTAGTGACACAATTTTTATTTTGTCACTAATTAAGGTTGAGTGATAATATGTCACTAAAAATTATGATTCGTGACAAGTTCCAAAAAACTGTCACAAATACTTTTAGTAACGGGGGCAAAAGTGGCGAATTGTTAATGACACTTTTTTTTTGTCACAATATTGAAATTGTGACAATTTCTTTACTTACATTGATAAATAATTTTTGTCACTATATGTCACTTTTTTTTAATGATGTTTCTCATTCAATTTTTATTGTTCAATGATTGCCCTCAACAAGATTATAGAGCACTGGAACTTGAGGAGAAAATTGAATACTACAATCGACTCTTGAAAGTCTATATTTTTAAAAGTCCAAAAAGTCTTGAAATAAAGTCTAGATAATCCTAATAGTCTATAAATAAAGTCAAAAGACTCTTTTAGAATCCTAAAAGTCTAGTCCATATAATCCTAATAATCCTAAAAGTATAATCCTAACAATCCTAATTATCCTAATAGTCTTGGAAATCCATAAAATCCTTGCACCTCAAAATTGTCTATTAAAATCCCAATCCAATACACCCCCCTTACTCCAAATAAATAAATTGTTACAATTTCAATATTGTGACAAAAAAAAGTGCCACTAACAATTCGTCACTTTTGCCCCCGTCACTAAAAGTATTTGTGATAGTTTTTTGGTACTTGTCACGAATCATAAGTTTTAGTGACATATTATCACTTGACCTTAATTAGTAACAAAATAAAAATTGTATCACTAAATTTATATATAATGACAATTAATTGTTTGAAGATTTTGTCACTATACATCTTCTTAGTGACAATTTGTTGTTTTAAAATTGTGTCATTATTCACAAACTTAGTGACAATTAACCATGTCAAAATTGTGTCACTATACATAACCTTATCGATAATTAATTATTAAATATTGTGTCACTATACATAACCTTATCGATAATTAATTATTTATACATAACCTTATCGATAATTAATTATTTAAATATTATCACTATACATAATCTTATCGATAATTAATTATTAATTATTATCACTATACACAAACCTAGTGACAGTTAACCATATGAAAATTATGTTTGTTTTATACAAATTTAGTGACAATTAACAAGAAGATAACAAGTTACAAATTCAATCAAAGTTAATATAATGGTCCACTACAAAAAAAAAAATGACATATAGTGACACATTTTTGTGTGACAAATTTTAAATGTATCACAGTAGTTATTATTTTGTGACAAATTATATTATTTGTCATTATGTTTTGTTCAATTTAGACTTTTAAAAAAATAATTGTCACAATTAGTTAAAAAAAACTTGATAATTTGTGACAGATAATATAATTAGTCACAAAAAATGACCCTAAAAAAAATGAAAGATTTTATTTTATAAAAAATTAGGTTTTTAAAAGGCATCAGAATTAATAAATTTTATTTTATTTGGAAGAAAAAACAAACGCCACAATCGTGGTGTTGTTATTTTTTTCCTTATTCCATCTTCACATGTCTCTTGGTTCTCCCTTGTCACTGCCATATCTAGATTTTCTCTTTTCCTTAAACACACTTTTTAGGTTTGAAACTGTGATTTATCTGTAGAAGTCACCAGGATTGTAGAGAAAATTTTGCCTTGATAGAAAAAGGTAAGCTTCTATTGATTTGATTTTTTTTTTTTTTTTTTTTTTTTTTTGGGTTTGTTATCTTTTACTTGCTTTTCAAGGTCGGAATTTCAAATTCGAGTTTCATATAATAAAAAGTTTCTTTGAATAAGATATATATATATATATATATATATTATGTAGAATTATATATATATGTTTAGGGATGTTTCTTAATTTTAATTTTTTTAAAAAAATTTTTTCTCTTTAGTTTCTATTTTCCTTAAAAACAAATACTTTTTAGGTTTGAAACCGTGTTTCATCTTTAAAAGTCACCAAGACCGTAAATAAAATTTTGTTTTGATAGAAAAGGTAAGCTTCTCTTGATTTAATTTTTTTTAGGGTTTGTTTTCTTATACTTGTTTTCAGGGTTGGAATCTCAAATTCGAGCTTCATATATTGAAAGTTTCTTTTAACAAGGTATGTTATATATAGAATTATATATATGTGTTTAGGAATGACTAATTTTTTTTAGGGTTTGTTTTCTTATACTTGTTTTCAGGGTCGGAATCTCAAATTCGAGTTTCGTATATTGAAAGTTTCTTTTAACAAGGTATGTTATATATAGAATTATATATATGTGTTTAGGAATAATTCTTAACTTTAATTTGTTTTTAATTTTTTTCAGGAACCCATAATTATTATTTCATGATTTATAGGTGTTTGTTCTTAGATTACATGATATTTATTAGTTAATGTGCATACTAACCGTTTGATTAAATGATTCTTATGGAACAACCAATTGTTTGATGTAGCATTGAAAAAAAAAAATTATATCTTATTGAGGTGTTAATAATATACTTTCTATTGCAGTTTATATCTAGGCGAAAAGTTTATTCTAATCTTTTCATTTACGAAAATGTTCTAGTATTGAGGCTTGATGAATCTTCATCATGGTTATCCGGATATAATTGATGTAATGCATTTATCTCAAAATTTGTAGCAAATTTGTGTATGTACACTAACAATTTTGTAATATATTTTTTTCACTTTCTTTTTTCTTTTTCTTTTCTTTCTTGTGTTCTGATTATCAATTCCTTATTGTACATTTTGTATTTAAGTTTTCTTGTAGTTAATAATAATTGAATGGACTATTATATTAACTTTGATTGAATTTGTAATTTGTTATCTTCTTGTTAATTGTCACTAAATTTGTGTAAAACAAACATAATTTTCATATGGTTAAGTATCACTAGATTTGTGTATAGTGACAATATTTAAATAATTAATTATCGATAAGGTTGTGTATAGTGACAATACTTAAATAATTAATTATCGATAAGGTTATGTATAGTGACATAAATTATCGATAAGGTTGTGTATAGTGACATAATATTTAAATAATTAATTATTGATAAGGTTATGTATAGTGACAATACTTAAATAATTAATTATCGATAAGGTTATGTATAGTGACACAATTTTGACATGGTTAATTGTCACTAAGTTTGTGAATAATGACACAATTTTAAAATAATAAATTTTCACTAAGAAGATGTATGGTGACAAATCTTCAAACAGTTAATTGTCATTATATGTAAATTTAGTGACACAATTTTTATTTTGTCACTAATTAAGGTTGAGTGATAATATGTCATTAAAAGTTATGATTTGTGACAAATTCCAAAAAACTGTCACAAATACTTTTAGTGACGAGGGCAAAAGTGGTGAATTGTTAATGACACTTTTTTTTTGTCACAATATTGAAATTGTGACAATTTCTTTACTTGCAGTGATAAATAATTTTTGTCACTATATGTCACTTTTTTTTAGTGATGTTTCTCATTCAATTTTTATTGTTCAATGACTGCCCTCAATAAGATTATAAAGCACTGGAACTTGGGGAGAAAATTGAATACTACAATCGACTCTTGAAAGTCTATATTTTTAAAAGTCCAAAAAGTCTTGAAATAAAGTCTAGATAAATCTAATAGTCTATAAATAAAGTCCAAAGACTCTTTCAGAATCCTAAAAGTCTAGTCCATATAATCCTAATAATCCTAAAAGTATAATCCTAACAATCCTAATAATCCTAATAGTCTTGGAAATCCATAAAATCCTTGCACCTCAAAATTGTCTATTAAAATCCCAATCCAATACACCCCTCTTACTCCAAGTAAATAAATTGTTACAATTTCAATATTGTGACAAAAAAAAGTGCCACTAGCAATTCGTCACTTTTGCCCCCGTCACTAAAAGTATTTGTTATAGTTTTTTGGTACTTGTCACGAATCATAAGGTTTAGTGACATATTATCACTCGACCTTAATTAGTAACAAAATAAAAATTGTATCACTAAATTTATATATAATGACAATTAACTGTTTGAAGATTTTGTCACTATACATCTTCTTAGTGACAATTTGTTGTTTTAAAATTGTGTCATTATTCACAAACTTAGTGACAATTAACTATGTCAAAATTGTGTCACTATACATAACCTTATCGATAATTCATTATTTAAATATTGTGTCACTATATATAACCTTATCGATAATTCATTATTTAAATATTATCACTATACATAACCTTATCGATAATTAATTATTAAATATTATCACTATACACAAACCCAGTGACAGTTAACCATATGAAAATTATGTTTGTTTTACACAAATTTAGTGACAATTAACAAGAAGATAACAAGTTACAAATTCAATCAAAGTTAATATAATGGTCCACTACAAAAAAAATGACATATAGTGACACATTTTTGTGTGACAAATTTCAAATGTATCACAGTAGGTATTATTTTGTGACAAATTATATTATTTGTCATTATGTTTTGTTCAATTTAGACTTTTAAAAAAATAATTGTCACAATTAGTTAAAAAAAACTTGGTAATTTGTGACAGATAATATAATTAGTCACAAAAAATGACCCTAAAAAAAATGAAAGATTTTATTTTATAAAAAATTAGGTTTTTAAAAGGCATCAGAATTAATAAATTTTATTTTATTTGGAAGAAAAAACAAACGCCACAATCGTGGTGTTGTTATTTTTTTCCTTATTCCATCTTCACATGTCTCTTGGTTCTCCCTTGTCACTGCCATATCTAGATTTTCTCTTTTCCTTAAACACACTTTTTAGGTTTGAAACTGTGATTTATCTGTAGAAGTCACCAGGATTGTAGAGAAAATTTTGCCTTGATAGAAAAAGGTAAGCTTCTATTGATTTGATTTTTTTTTTTTTTTTTTTTTTTTTTTTTTTTTTTTTTTGTTTGGGTTTGTTATCTTTTACTTGCTTTTCAAGGTCGGAATTTCAAATTCGAGTTTCATATAATAAAAAGTTTCTTTGAATAAGATATATATATATATATATATATTTTATGTAGAATTATATATATATGTTTAGGGATGTTTCTTAATTTTAATTTTTTTTTAAAATTTTTTTCTCTTTAGTTTCTATTTTCCTTAAAAACAAATACTTTTTAGGTTTGAAACCGTGTTTCATCTTTAAAAGTCACCAAGACCGTAAATAAAATTTTGTTTTGATAGAAAAGGTAAGCTTCTCTTGATTTAATTTTTTTTAGGGTTTGTTTTCTTATACTTGTTTTCAGGGTTGGAATCTCAAATTCGAGCTTCATATATTGAAAGTTTCTTTTAACAAGGTATGTTATATATAGAATTATATATATGTGTTTAGGAATGACTAATTTTTTTTAAGGTTTGTTTTCTTATACTTGTTTTCAGGGTCGGAATCTCAAATTCGAGTTTCGTATATTGAAAGTTTCTTTTAACAAGGTATGTTATATATAGAATTATATATATGTGTTTAGGAATAATTCTTAACTTTAATTTGTTTTTAATTTTTTTCAGGAACCCATAATTATTATTTCATGATTTATAGGTGTTTGTTCTTAGATTACATGATATTTATTAGTTAATGTGCATACTAACCGTTTGATTAAATGATTCTTATGGAACAACCAATTGTTTGATGTAGCATTGAAAAAAAAAAATTATATCTTATTGAGGTGTTAATAATATACTTTCTATTGCAGTTTATATCTAGGCGAAAAGTTTATTCTAATCTTTTCATTTACGAAAATGTTCTAGTATTGAGGCTTGATGAATCTTCATCATGGTTATCCGGATATAATTGATGTAATGCATTTATCTCAAAATTTGTAGCAAATTGTTTATGTACACTAACAATTTTGTAATATATTTTTTTCACTTTCTTTTTTCTTTTTCTTTTCTTTCTTGTGTTCTGATTATCAATTCCTTATTGTACATTTTGTATTTAAGTTTTCTTGTAGTTAATAATAATTGAATGGACTATTATATTAACTTTGATTGAATTTGTAATTTGTTATCTTCTTGTTAATTGTCACTAAATTTGTGTAAAACAAACATAATTTTCATATGGTTAAGTATCACTAGATTTGTGTATAGTGACAATATTTAAATAATTAATTATCGATAAGGTTGTGTATAGTGACAATACTTAAATAATTAATTATCGATAAGGTTATGTATAGTGACATAAATTATCGATAAGGTTGTTTATAGTGACATAATATTTAAATAATTAATTATTGATAAGGTTATGTATAGTGACAATACTTAAATAATTAATTATCGATAAGGTTATGTATAGTGACACAATTTTGACATGGTTAATTGTCACTAAGTTTGTGAATAATGACACAATTTTAAAATAATAAATTGTCACTAAGAAGATGTATGGTGACAAATCTTCAAACAGTTAATTGTCATTATATGTAAATTTAGTGACACAATTTTATTTTGTCACTAATTAAGGTTGAGTGATAATATGTCATTAAAAGTTATGATTTGTGACAAGTTCCAAAAAACTGTCACAAATACTTTTAGTGACGAGGGCAAAAGTGGTGAATTGTTAATGACACTTTTTTTTTGTCACAATATTGAAATTGTGACAATTTCTTTACTTGCAGTGATAAATAATTTTTGTCACTATATGTCACTTTTTTTTAGTGATGTTTCTCATTCAATTTTTATTGTTCAATGACTGCCCTCAATAAGATTATAAAGCACTGGAACTTGGGGAGAAAATTGAATACTACAATCGACTCTTGAAAGTCTATATTTTTAAAAGTCCAAAAAGTCTTGAAATAAAGTCTAGATAAATCTAATAGTCTATAAATAAAGTCCAAAGACTCTTTCAGAATCCTAAAAGTCTAGTCCATATAATCCTAATAATCCTAAAAGTATAATCCTAACAATCCTAATAATCCTAATAGTCTTGGAAATCCATAAAATCCTTGCACCTCAAAATTGTCTATTAAAATCCCAATCCAATACACCCCTCTTACTCCAAGTAAATAAATTGTTACAATTTCAATATTGTGACAAAAAAAAGTGCCACTAGCAATTCGTCACTTTTGCCCCCGTCACTAAAAGTATTTGTTATAGTTTTTTGGTACTTGTCACGAATCATAAGGTTTAGTGACATATTATCACTCGACCTTAATTAGTAACAAAATAAAAATTGTATCACTAAATTTATATATAATGACAATTAACTGTTTGAAGATTTTGTCACTATACATCTTCTTAGTGACAATTTGTTGTTTTAAAATTGTGTCATTATTCACAAACTTAGTGACAATTAACTATGTCAAAATTGTGTCACTATACATAACCTTATCGATAATTAATTATTAAATATTGTGTCACTATACATAACCTTATTGATATTTAATTGTGTCACTATACATAACCTTATCGATAATTCATTATTTAAATATTGTGTCACTATATATAACCTTATCGATAATTCATTATTTAAATATTATCACTATACATAACCTTATCGATAATTAATTATTAAATATTATCACTATACACAAACCCAGTGACAGTTAACCATATGAAAATTATGTTTGTTTTACACAAATTTAGTGACAATTAACAAGAAGATAACAAGTTACAAATTCAATCAAAGTTAATATAATGGTCCACTACAAAAAAAATGACATATAGTGACACATTTTTGTGTGACAAATTTCAAATGTATCACAGTAGGTATTATTTTGTGACAAATTATATTATTTGTCATTATGTTTTGTTCAATTTAGACTTTTAAAAAAATAATTGTCACAATTAGTTAAAAAAAAACTTGATAATTTGTGACAGATAATATAATTAGTCACAAAAAATGACCCTAAAAAAAATGAAAGATTTTATTTTATAAAAAATTAGGTTTTTAAAAGGCATCAGAATTAATAAATTTTATTTTATTTGGAAGAAAAAACAAACGCCACAATCGTGGTGTTGTTATTTTTTTCCTTATTCCATCTTCACATGTCTCTTGGTTCTCCCTTGTCACTGCCATATCTAGATTTTCTCTTTTCCTTAAACACACTTTTTAGGTTTGAAACTGTGATTTATCTGTAGAAGTCACCAGGATTGTAGAGAAAATTTTGCCTTGATAGAAAAAGGTAAGCTTCTATTGATTTGATTTTTTTTTTTTTTTTTTTTTTTTTCGGGTTTGTTATCTTTTACTTGTTTTTCAGGGTCGGAATTTCAAATTCGAGTTTCATATAATAAAAAGTTTCTTTGAATAAGATATATATATATATTATGTAGAATTATATATATATATGTTTAGGGATGTTTCTTAATTTTAATTTTTTTTAAATTTTTTTCTCTTTAGTTTCTGTTTTCCTTAAAAACAAACACTTTTTAGGTTTGAAATCGTGTTTCATATTTAGAAGTCACCAAGACCGTAAATAAAATTCTGTCTTGATAGAAAAGGTTAGCTTCTCTTGATTTAAGTTTTTTTAGGGTTTGTTTTCTTATACTTGTTTTCAGGGTTGGAATCTCAAATTTGAGTTTCATATATTGAAAGTTTCTTTTAACAAGGTATGTTATATATAGAATTATATATATGTGTTTAGGAATGATTAATTTTTTTTAGGGTTTGTTTTCTTATACTTGTTTTCAGGGTTGAAATCTCAAATTCGAGTTTCATATATTGAAAGTTTCTTTTAACAAGGTATGTTATATATAGAATTATATATATGTGTTTGGGAATGATTCTTAACTTTAATTTGTTTTTAATTTTTTTTAGGAACCCGTAATTATTATTTCATGATTTTTAGTTGTTTGTTCTTAGATTACATGATATTTATTAGTTAATGTGCATACTAATCGTTTGATTAAATGATTTTTATGGAACAACCAATTGTTTGATGTAGCATTAAAAAAAATATATATATCTTATTGAGGTGTTAATAATATACTTTCTATTGCAGTTTATATCTAGGCGAAAAGTTTATTCTAATCTTTTCATTTACGAAAGTGTTCTAGTATTGAGGCTTGATGAATCTTCATCATGGTTATCCGGATATAATTGATGTAATGCATTTATCTCAAAATTTGTAGCAAATTTGTGTATATACACTTACAATTTTGTAATATATTTTTTTCACTTTCTTTTTTCTTTTTCTTTTCTTTCTTGTGTTCTGATTATCAATTCCTTATTGTACTTTTTGTATTTAAGTTTTCTTGTAGTTAATAATAATTGAATGGACTATTATATTAACTTTGATTGAATTTGTAATTTGTTATCTTCTTATTAATTGTCACTAAATTTGTGTAAAACAAACATAATTTTCATATGGTTAAGTATCACTAGATTTGTGTATAGTGACAATACTTAAATAATTAATTATCGATAAGGTTATGTATAGTTACATAAATTATCGATAGGGTTGTGTATAGTGACATAATATTTAAATAATTAATTATCGATAAGGTTATGTATAGTGACAATACTTAAATAATTAATTATCGATAAGGTTATGTATAGTGACATAATTTTGACATGGTTAATTGTCACTAAGTTTGTGAATAATGACACAATTTTAAAATAATAAATTGTCACTAAGAAGATGTATGGTGACAAAATCTTCAAACAGTTAATTGTCATTATATGTAAATTTAGTGACACAATTTTTATTTTGTCACTAATTAAGGTTGAGTGATAATATGTCACTAAAAGTTATGATTTGTGACACGTTCCAAAAAACTGTCACAAATGCTTTTAGTGACGGGGGCAAAAGTGCGAATTGTTAATGACACTTTTTTTTTTTGTCACAATATTGAAATTGTGACAATTTCTTTACTTGTAGTGATAAATAATTTTTGTCACTATATGTCACTTTTTTTTTAGTGGTCTATTCAATTATTATTAACTACAAGAAAAGTTAAATACAAAAAGTACATTAAGGAATTGATAATCAAAACACAAGAAATAAAAGAAAAAGAAAAAAGAAAGTGAAATTTTTTTGTAATAGTGTACATACACCAATTTGTTACAACTTCTGAGATAAATGAATTACATCAATTATATCTGGATAACCATGATGAAGATTCTTCAAACCTCAATACTAGAATACTTTCGTAAATGAAAAGATCGGAATAAACTTTTTGCCTAGATACAAACTGCAATAGATGAAAGTATATTATTAACACCTCAATAAGATATAATTTTATTTTTTCAATACTGCATCAAACAATTGGTTGTTCTATAAGAATCATTTAATCAACCAGTTAGCACTTCAACTGATAAATATCATGTATTGTGGAAATCTAAGAACAAACAACTATAAATTATGAAATAATAATTATGGGTTCTTGAAAAAAATTAAAAACAAATTAAAGTTAAGAATCATTCCTAAACACATAAATATAATTCTATATATAACATATCTTGTTAAAAGAAACTTTCAATATATGAAACTCGAATTTGAGATTTTGACCTTGAAAAACAAGTATAAGAAAACAAACCCTAAAAAAAAAAAAAATCAAGAGAAGCTTATCTTTTTTATCAAGATAAAATTTTCTCTACGGTCTTGGTGACTTCTAAAGATGAATTACAGTTTCAAACCTAAAAAGTGTTTTCAAGGAAAAGAGAAACTAAAGAGAAAAAAATTAAAATTATGAAACATCCCTAAACATATATATATATATATATATATATATATATATATAATTCTACATTAAAAAAATATATCTTATTCAAAGAAACTTTTATTATATGAAACTTGAATTTGAAATTCCGACCCTGAAAAACAAGTAAAAGATAACAAACCCTAAACTAAAAAAAAAAAAAATAAAAAAAAAATAAAATAAAAAATCAAGAGAAGCTTACCTTTTTCTATCAAGGCAGAATTTCCTCTACAATCCTGATGACTTCTACGAATTAATCATAGTTTCAAACCTAAAATGTGTGTTTAAGGAAAAGAGAAAATAAAGAGAAAATCTAGATATGGCAGTGACAAAGGGAGAACCAAGAGACATGTGAAGATGGAATAAGGAAAAAAAATAACAACACCACGATTGTGGCGTTTTTTTTTCTTCCAAATAAAATAAAATTTATTGATTCTGATGCCTTTCAAAAACCTAATTATTTATAAAATAAAATCTTTCCTTTTTTATAGGGTAATTTTTTGACCAATTATATTATTTGTCACAAATTAACAAGCTTTTTTAACTAATTGTGACAATTATTTTTTAAAAGTCTAAATTGAACAAAACATAATGACAAATAATATAATTTGTCACAAAATAAAATCTACTATGATACATTTGAAATTTGTCACACAAAAATGTGTCACTATAGATCATTTTTTTTTTGTAGTGCTAGGATATATATATATATATATTTATATATGAAAATTTTATGTGTGGGATTTTCCATACAAAATTCGTAATTGCTACCGGTTGTAATTTAATAGCTACCGGTAGTAATCCAATTTATATTGGTAGTTATTTGGAATTCCGCACAGAAAATCCCGCATCAAAAAGTTATTTTATATATATGGTGGTGTTCACCTCTCAATGCGTACTGATGTAAATACATCAGTGCAATGCAAATCAATTGTTGGATTCAACTACTTTGATGTAAATATATAAGTGCAATGCATAGTGCAACTTAAAAAAAATAAAATTGATTGTCACTATTGTGATCATCTCTCTTTTCGTACAATCACATCAATTCACATGTAATCACATGCCCTCACATGCGATCACACTAAACTTAATTTTTGATCACTTGCAATTCATTACCAATAACATTAAATTTATGTAATCATGTACATACCATCACATTACTTTTGCTTCGTGCAACGTTACACCGTAGAATTACCTTATATATAGAGAGAGAGAAATGTTCAAGTCAATGCGGACTGATATAACTTCATCAGTCATTAGATGTGGACTATCAGATTTACATATTTTGACTCAAAGTGTATGCACTTGTCAAAGATTCTCCATAATCAGTGGTCCACATGCATTGGTACTAATATAGTTACATCAGTGCGCACTGACCAAAACGGGACTGTATATATATATAAATAGGGACAATCTATATAACAATGGTGTACCGGTACACTGTGTAGAAAATATTGCAATCAAAGGTTGGATCACACTTTTTCAAATTACGATCACAATATTTCCTACACAGTGTATGGGTACACCGGTATTCTATAGCCTGACCCATATATATATATACTTTATATTAAATATAATAGGATTGTATCATTCATAGTGTATTTAGTATATTAGCTCATGTTTAAGGATTAAGAGAATTAGTTTGCAGTTACACTCATTTTATAAAATTCTTATATGATAAATTTACATAAATTAAGAAAATAAATAAATAAACAAAAGTTGGATTTTGTGTTTGCACGTTTTTGAGTTCAATTAAGAGTATATGGCACAATTAGTTTGATATTTGCTTTTGTATGAAGTGTCAGTAGAATTAGGATACAAATAATGTCTCATTATAAAATAACTTTTATTTTTTTTTTTTGAAACTAAAAAAAATTCTGATCCCTTTTCTATTTGCGGGATTTTGTTATGCCTTTTTAGTGGGATTTTTTTTTTTCCTTTTTTTTTTTTTCACTCCAAAAGCCTATTATTGTTTTGGGAAAAAAATTAATTATTTTCTTAATATCTGATAATATATATTTTTTAACCAAAAAAGATTTCTAATCCCACGTTTTCAACGTAGGCTTCCAAAGATAAATAAAAAATTGAGAGAAAGAAGGATCCCACATTATCATTTAATCATTCCAATTTTTATTTTTCTTTAAGTGGGATTTTGTTTTGCCTCTCTAACTTTTTAGCGGGATTTTTTTTTTTTTTTTTTTTTTTTGCTTTTTCTTTTTCACGTTTTGGCTCCAAAAATCTATTATTGTTTTAGGAAGAAATTTAATTATTTCCATTTAACTATACCTCTTTATTTCTCCTATTAGCATTGTATTTAAGAGTCTTAATTTCTTTTAGGGTTTAAACAAGTCTTTTATCAATGTGAGTTTATTTTTTATTCAAGGAATACTGAATACATGATACATTAGAGATATTATTCATGAAATTAAGTTCAATGGAATTTGTTCATGATGCAGGAAACATTAGCCGAAGAAATTTAGTTTAAAGTTGATCATCCACCAAGTTTTACTCTCTTTTCGAAGGTAATCTTTTGTCTTTTTTATGAATTAAATTTATATTATAATCGAAATATGTGAACAATATAAAATTTGATCATTGGTGTTTTATTAATTGTGATTTTGTGAATTGTGATTCAAGATTTATGATTTGTAATTGCAATTGATATAACCTCAGTTTTGTGTACTATGAAATAATCATTTTCTATTAGTTTTTTCTTCTTTTATTCTGTATGTCTCTTCAAAAAGGAATGATTAATTTTTCTTCTTTGTTTTGTTTTTTTTTTTAAAAAAAAAAAATTGCTTTGAAAAGGGTTGAGTGGTTATCGATGGGCTAAAATCAAACTCATAATCGATGTCTCTTTCTTGATGAATTAAGAAATATAAAAAATTTCATATAAAGTGTGAACAAATTAGTTGATTAGATTTTATATAATTTGTTTGATCGATTCTGTACAATGTAAATGGTTAACATGTTTATTGATAATAAGAATGATGAGATTGACCGAAAAAAGTTGTTGAAATTGGCTTAGTTTTGTCCTCGTATACAAAATATAATAACTCACACCCTAAAAAAAGTCGTTTTTCTTTGGTATCTAAAAATACTTTTTGAAACATTTATGAGATATTCTGTAGTTTTTAATTATTTTTTTATTTTTTATTTTGATGGCAAAGAGAAACAGACGTACGGCTAGTACTTTTATTGAGCAACATGATCATGTGATACCATCCCTAACCGACCAAATAATTGAAACTCAAGAGTTATGTCCTAATGGTCAGCCTAACTCTGAAGGTAATATATTTATAACAACCTTTAAATTTATTTATTTATGTTGATTATATATTAGTGTAGATATATATATATATATATATATATATATATATGAATTGACACCTTTCTATGTATATTTTCATAATGATAGGTTCTGAAGGTGTTAAAGAAAAGATAGAGGAAAGGGTAAATGTATAAAGGGACACGGAATGACAATTGAAGTTCATGATAACGGGTCATATAAATTAGCTCATTTATCATTCATAGTAATTTTTCATGTATTATGATAATTAATAAATGAAATAATATTTATATGATTACCTTTTCAGGATCATAACTACTGAGGCCATCCGTAATTTAGGTGTTTTATTCAAGCAATCCATCAAGGCCCTTGGGTAACATATACTGAATACCCAAAAGAAGAGTTGGATACATTATATGCACACTTCAAGTCTAATTTCAATTATACATGTACGTTCCGAGGAGGTGTTGAGGGCAGCATTCAATGAACATGTTAGTGCATAGATTGAAAAATTCATTTCAGATGATGACATAAGTTCATAATCAATGGTACTAAAGTTTCATTATTATATTTGATCTATTAAATTATATTCAACATTATTAAATATTATTATATTTCTTTATGCAGAATAATATTATTGAAGATTCAAATGCTAACATTGAAAGGGGGTCAGATAGCTCGGTTTGATATTTGGGCATTCCTACGTCAAATGATTTCTACCATTAAACATTTCAGTGACAATTTTATTTTATTTGTTGTCATGTGTATTTTTGTTGAAAGTTGGGTACTTATAATTTGGAGATTACATTTCATATGTTAACTCTATATTTGTGTTTTCTTTGAATTTGCTATTCAGATAAATTTGTGAATGTTATCTTTTTTGTTGAAATTTTTAATTTTAGATAGTATTGTTTCTCATGTTATAATTTTTAATACATGTTAAAACAATAATAATTACATTATTTTTTACTTTTTATAATAACATTTATCAGTAATTAATTATTTTTTTATTACGGTCTCCATCGACAATACATTATTTTTGACAGTGTTATTAGTCAATAATAAATTATTTCCTACCACAACTTTCCTCGATAATTCCTTATTTTCGATCGCAATCTCCCTTGATAAAACGTTATTTTCAACCATGGCTTCCCACAATAATATGGTATTTTTGACCGTGGCGTTGCTCGTAAATACTATATTTCCAACCGTAGTGTTTCTCGATAATACATTATTTCCTACTTATGTGGTCATTGAAAATACATTATTTTCGACCGTTGCCGTTCTTGGAAATACATTATTTTCGACTAATATTGTCCTTGAAAATACATTATTTTCGAGCGCAATGGTACTTGGAAATATATTTTTTTCGACTATGGGGCTCATCGAAAATACATTATTTCCAACTGATGTGATCCTTGTAAATATGTTATTTCGACCACTATGGTACTTGGAAATATATTATTTCTGACTATGGGGCTCATTGGAAATACATTATTTCCAACTGACGTGGTACTTGGAAATATATTATTTCCGACTGTATAGCTCATCAGAAATACGTTATTTCCGGCTGGTGTGGTCCTTGGAAATACATTATTACCAACTGCTAAGGTCCTTGGAAATATATTATTTCCGACAGCTTCACTAGGGATGGCAATGGATCGGATCGGGGATGGATACCCCATTATCCATCCCCGTATCCGTTTAAGATATGTATATCCATCCCCGCATCCATCCCCTTTTCGAAATGAGCGGGACGGATTCGGATAATCCACGAATTTAGATAACGATATCCATCCCCGCTCCGTCTATATCCATATCCAATGAAAAATATAACTAACGTGTATAATGGTACCTTTTATCCTATTTAAAAGGGAGAAACAAATACATCCAATCCTCAAATAACATAAATTCAACAAACGAAAAAAAAAACAAAACAAAACAAAAAAACAAAAACCCCACAACTTCAAGATACAAACAAAATTAAATAGAGAGTTTTAAATCAGTATTCACTTACAAAGAAACTCAGCAGCAAGTCAGCAACAACCAACAACCAACAAGCAAATGTAGTAACAACTCTCCAGTCTTTCGGCCGCTTACTTTAGAAAAATAGCTTTTAGGGTTTTGATGATAAAAAAATTAATAATAACTTATATAATTAAAATTAATAATTATAAAATATTTTTTATATTTTTAAAATATTAAAATATATAACGGATCCGAATGGGGATGGATATCCATAGACGATATCCATCCCCATATCCGAAAATTAAACGGATATTAGGATCGTATCCATCCCCGCTCCATCCCCGAAATAATAGTATCCATCCCCATTATGAATGGAGAGGATTCTTACGGATATCCATGTCCGTGGATAATTTTGCCATCCCTAAGCTTCACTCCTCAAAAATATATTAATTCCGACTGCTACATTAATCAGAAATACATTATTGCCGACCATTGCGTCCCTTGGAAATACATTATTCCTAACCACATGTTTCGTTGAAAAAACATTATTTTTGACTGCAATGCTCCTTGGTACTATATACATTATTTCTGACCGTCATCTCCCTTGGTATTAAATTATGTTTGACAACAAATACCATCATAAATGATCCCCTAACTTGGTTTCTAAAAACTTTTTGCGACGACATAGTTCTTTTATCTCTAACCACTCATAGCCCTAAAAAATGTTGTATTTCCGACAACTTGTCAAAAAAGAATTATTTCCCACGATATCATTTCCAATGGAGACCGACGACCTTTTCCCGTCAGAAATACATATTTTCGATAACTTTTTGACATTTTCCGACCATATTTAGTGCTCGGAAAAGACACTTTTTCTTGTAGTGGTACGCCCCTGGATATGAGGTTGGTTCGATGGTAAACCTCTCATATCTGCACTACGAGGTTACGGATTCGAGTCCTCCAGTTCCAAAAAAAACTCAAAATTTATATAATAATGTAATATTTTTAAAAAATAATTAAAAATAAAAAATAAAAAATTTTCTATTTCCAAACTTGCAAAACCCCGTCGAATGCCGATAATTCCGGTCTTATTCAGTCATGTTCTCAAACCAATCACTCAACTTTGCAAAACCCCAAGTCTTGACTTTTGATTAAAAAAATAAAACATAGCAGACACACTTGGCCTCTTGCCAATGTGGCTGGACACTCCCTGGGAGCCTCTACCACCACGGTTCAAAACCAAGTGAGTGCATATACATTTGTATATATATTCTTTGTCCCACCTTGGCCTTTAAATCCCAAGTGTGGGTTGCTCTCTCCCGGTTCTGGGAGCTCATAGTGGTTATATATCAAAAAAAAAAAAAACATAGCAGACAATGTGTCATTACCTTTTTAATGTTCATTTGCAATATAAGTATGAAGCATGCGTCTTAACTCTTTAACAGTTGAAATAATTTTATCTTTTTGTATTGTTCCTGCTTATATCTAAGCAATTTTATTACTTATATAATAATATATATTTTTTAAACATTACTAAATTGAATGAGCATCATTTACCGTTAAACTATTAAAAGTATGTGGTAAAAAAAACTCAATGTTTAACGTTCATTCAATCTAGCAATATCACATGGTTCACGATGTTACACTATATATATTTTATATATAATAATTAAAAAAAAAAAGATAAAATAACTGAAAAGACTGTACAATTATTCCTACTTTGTAATACAAGTCTAATAATTATTTATGTCACCTTGATTGGAAGGTGCACTATATATATATATATATATATATATATATATATATATGACTATACGAGCGCATACGTCTTAGTTAATTAATTAAATAAAAGATATCTGGATAGTGGAGGCCATGGTATAGGACCTTTTAATGAAGCTAACTGTTATACTTTATAACCAAAATCCAAAACCATCTAGAATTTACTATGGAGTATATATATATATATATGTTTCTATGAGCCACAATTTTTTAATGCATATAAAATTTTAGTCAATAACATGATGAAACACATAATATTACACTATAAGGATGTTTAAATAAATAAATAAATAATATTATTATTATTAATAACTTTATTATATTAACCTCCTTAATAGGCCGGCTATTTGGAAAGAGAGAAACCTCTCAAACCACTAACATAGTAACATTGTTATTGGATTTACTTTTACTGTAAGTGTGAGAAGTACATCATTGGACTAACATCAATATCTGTTCAAATTTATGGAACTAAGTCTGTTTTCCAAATTAAAAGAGTTTAATTAAAATTGATTTACCACCGAATCAATCTCATCTTATTATTTTATTTAGTTTTTAAAGAATAAAATAAAGACAATGCATGTGAGGTGTTGTAAGAGCATCTCCAAGAGTAGGGGTGGAATGGGTCGGATCGGATCGGATCAGAGGTGCCTCATACGCGAAACCCGATTTGCACGAGTTGCCCAAAACCCGACCTGAAATGACCTGTTTCATTTTTATTTTTTTTCTTAAAAAAAATTCTCAAACCACTAAGTATACAAATTATTTTAACATACAATTCAATTTTAAGACATTGACATAAATTTTAACATTCAATTAAATTTTAAAATACATTTAAATTAATATATATATATATTTATTTATTCTTTTTTTATTGTAAATTTAAATATACACTTAAATACAAACATACACTATAGAAAAACATTTTAACATACACTTAAAATTCATACATAAACTTAAATTTAATAGAACACAACATCTAAGTTTAATAAACTTTAAATTCAAACATAAAATGCAATTAGGTAAAGAAACAAAGAGATTAGAGATTTATTTTTCCCTTTATATTTTTATATTTTTAAAATAATTATATAAATATTGGGTCAAACAGGTCGAGTTGGAGAATAAGAAGTTGATATATATCCGACCCGATAAAAAACTAAGTCAAAAAAGTTTGACCCATACCCGATCCGAACCTCGCTTTAAGTGCTCCAAACTCGCTCCAAACAGATCGGAGCCCCACCAGTTTGGGGCAGGTCGGGGATTTTTGCCACCCCTATCTAAGAGTCTACTTGGAAGCTCCCTTATTTAAAGATGGATGTTATTGTAAGGGGCCATTAAGGGAGTATGTGTTCAAAGAATACTCCCTTAATTGACTCCTTTATGATTTTTTATTATTATTTTATATGGAGCACCCACTTATTATTATTATTTTATATACTCATTAACTACATTTCTGTTTTATATGTGGAGCTCACTTAATTAAAGGAGGCCAAAGCCACCCTTTAATTAAAGGAGTAAGTTTCATTAGATTCTAATTAAGGGAGTCATTAAGGGATCTCTTGGGACAGTAAAAATTGCAGCTCCTCTCTTAATTAAGTTAAGGGGTTAATTAAGGGATTTATTGGAGATGCTTCTTAATTAATTGGTTGCGGGTGTGGTCGGCTGGTCTTAATAGCTGCACAACACTCTTTGCAAATCCACACACACAAACACATTTATTTTGACTTGGACACACAGAGACAGAGATGTATATGTGTAGAAAGAGAAAAGCTACCTACCGGAAATATATTGTATATGATCTTCTCCTTTTATAAATATATATAATATCATGTCCACTACTTGATCAAATTCATCCAAACCCAAATCTTCTGTTTGTTCTTCCTTTCTATATTCAACTAAATTAATCACCATTTTAATTTTTTTTTTAGTACTATTATATCTTAGTTTATTATCTTCTTCATAATCTTGTCTGAACATGAAAATCAAACAATTCTTTCACACAGAGACCCGAAATGCCCAGAAAACAAGCCATAATAACAATAACAATCCCCAAGGTAGCATTACTAGAGCCAAAGTTTTTTCTGAAAATCATGTTGTTGGGCATGGCTCAGAATCAGAGAAAAAACTATGTTGGCTGCGATCTCAGATAATTGGTGCTGATTCACAGTTTGAATCTCCTTTTGGAATACGTAAACTCATCTATGCAGATCACACTGCTTCAGGCCGCTCTCTTCATTATATCGAAGATTTTATCATCAACAATGTTCTTCCCTTTTATGGTAAGCTTTTTATTTTTATTTTATTTATTAATTAATTATTATTATTATTATATTTTATTTTATTTATGAAGTCCTTGTAAGTTTCATTATCATCATCAACATTTGAACATGAAAACACATATTAGTCTGATATATATATCAGTGATTCTATGCGCAACTGGGGTCGCGCAACCTTTGCTGTCCCGTAGTGTAATTTTTGTAAAAAAACATGTGGGGTCCGTGCATTTAATACGTGGGACCCACATGTTTTTTTTTTCAAAAAGGCACTACAGGGCCGCAAAGGTTGCGCGACCCCGGTTGCACAAATCATTTCTCTATATATATATATATATATATATATTTATATTTACATAAAAATAAAACCTTGTTTGGTTAAATTTATTTCCTATTTGTAATGACATCACTTGTCAATTCAATATTTGTTAAACTTTTTTTCTTTCTTTTTTTGTCTAAACTTTGAAATTTTCAAATGTTGATCGTTGAAATCTGAAAATCTCAATGGTTGGGAACTTCTTGTTCACAATTATTCATTAGAATAACATGCCCTTAAAGGGTATATTTGAAATTGTTTTATAGCTTCAAAAATAATCGTTTTCGGTATTTGCTCCATTAAAGTCTTCATCACTAGTAACAATAAATTATATTTCCATCAAAAAAAAAAAAAAAAAAAAAAACAAATTATACTGTTTCATTAAAGACTATGTCTGCGTGTAGGAAACACTCACACTTGTGAGAGTTACGTGGGGAACCGGACAACGAAAATGGTGCATGAAGCAACCCAATACATCAAGAGATGCCTAGGCGGTGGAGAAGAGGATGCAATAATGTTTTGTGGGTCAGGCACAACAGCGGCCATTAAAAGACTCCAAGAAGTTATGGGAATAGCAGTGCCATCAATTCTGAGAGAGAGATTAATCAAAACTCTAAGTAATGAAGGGAGATGGGTTGTTTTTGTAGGGCCCTATGAGCACCACTCCAATCTACTTTCATGGAGGCAGAGTTTAGCTGAAGTTGTGGAGATTGGTTTGGATGATAATGGGTTGATAAACATTGAAGCTCTAAGACTCAAACTTGAGTCATATAAAGATTCCAACAGACCATTACTGGGTTCTTTCTCTGCTTGTAGCAATGTCACTGGGATTTATTCAGATACAAAATCAATTGCTACACTTCTTCACCAATATGGAGCCTTTGCTTGCTTTGATTTTGCTGCAAGGTACAACACTTCTAAATAATGATGCTTCTCCTTTTTATGAGAAATAAGACAAAAATAATATTATATGCTAATTAATTTGGTGGGTTTTTTGCTATATATTTTGATGGTGATCACAGCGGTCCATATGTGGAGATTGAGATGAGATCGGGTGAGGTTGATGGGTATGATGCTATTTTTCTGAGTACACATAAATTTCTTGGTGGGCCAGCAACTCCTGGAATTCTTCTGATGAGCAACTCTCTTTACCTTCTCAATTCTTCTCCACCTTCCACTTGTGGTGGTGGAACCGTTAATTACGTTAATGGCTTCAATCACAAGGTATTTTGTTACTTTCGTTTATATATCCAATTTTCAAATTTGACCAAATCAATTTCAAATTCTTCCCGGTTTATAAATCATTGACATATCGTTTGGACAATAAATTTGAACAAATTTTAGATAACGTGGTAAATTACTTCTTGTTAGATGGAATGAATTGAGTTTAATTGCTAATTGCAGGACACATTGTATTTGGATGACATAGAAGAGAGAGAAAATGGTGGAACTCCTCAAATTGTTCAAGTGATTAGAGCAGCATTGGCTTTTTGGGTAAAAGAGTACATTGGTTATCAAGTGATCCACAACCAGGAAGAAATGTACATACAAAAAGCACTACAAAGGCTTCTACCAAATCAAAACATTCAGGTCTTAGGGAACACTAGTGCCAAACGAAAACCCATTTTATCATTCCTCATATTCTCTGTCAACAACTCTTCCCGGAGAGATAAGCCTCTCCATGGAGCTTTTGTGGCAACACTCCTCAATGACCTCTTCGGAATCCAGGCTAGAGGTGGCTGCGCTTGTGCTGGACCCTACGGTCACAGCCTACTTGATTTTGATGAGATTCGATCACATAAAATTCGCTCTGCTATCCAAAAGGGTTATGTAGGAGAAAAACCAGGATGGACAAGAATAAGCTTCCCCTACTACGTGTCAAATGAGGAATTTGACTTCATTGTTGCTGCTGTGGAGTTGATAGCCATATATGGCCAGAGATTTCTTCCTTTCTATCACTTCAATCTAAAAACGGGGCATTGGAGCTATGAAAACAATCGCGGTATCCACATCAAACACGTTGGAATGATGAGAGATTATGATACATATTTGGAGACTGCTAGACACATTGCTAAGCTTCTTCCCAAATTTCCGACCAAGGGTAGCCTACCGGAAGATATCAATCCTGATATCCTGCACTTCAGGATATAGTTTTGTCTCGGAATTTTTTTACATGTTATCCAACTTGATACGATATTTCATCCATTCTTTCAGCACAATCTTTAGTGAATTAGAGACTAAAGTTTTAAATATGACAAAGATGATTAAATAGAAGATAAAAATATTTATAATAATAATACTAGAATTAATACAATAGAGGCATGTTTTTTCCCTAGACAAAACGATGGAAACCCCCAAAGCCTGAAATTCCCATTACTCAAACCAGAGATCAGATACCGAACCAACCAATGATCGAACGAAATGTTAAGTATTCCTTTACATTTCTAAATTACAAAGACCGATACTTTCTCTCTTAAATTAATAGCATCTACAAAATATATATTACATACAGCAACCCGACTAACGAAGAACTCAACTACCTACAGGTAGAGCTGACACTTTTGGAGCTCTCCCACTTCTTCGGCAGCTTGAAGTTACATAACCCCAATGAGAACTCAAACCTACTGAGTTGTGTTAACGAGTATCAATTACGAAAATAGGTCAACTTTGACCAAAAAGAATTGCGGAATACATATTCATGAATACCTTCTCAGCTGACATGCGAGTCCTATACTTGTGCAGCAAGGAGTTCATTCCATGTGTCTGGAATGCCAGGAAGGCACCAATGCAAGCAATCATTTACTCCTTGTGTTGCCTTCACACTGTAACGGGATATGTGACCCTCATCCCTCAGTTCAGAAAGAGTAGTTATGTCCAGAAGCTTTACCCTTGTACCCCTAACAGCACCCTCAATAACTTCGTCACCTGATTTGTCTTGCACAACTTCACTTCCTCCGGTCAACGGAGTGGTATTATCACAGCTACCACCGCTGTTCCAGTCCCCATTAAGGAAATGCCGTGGGGAAATGGTTCTAAAGAAAACTTTAAGTCGAGGATGGTAGGAAAGTTGTGAATCAAGCCACCTGGTGACACTGTACACGGTAAAATTCTTGGCATTCGCCAAATCTGCAAGTCCTTCATCTTCAATAGGCTTTCCATTCACATACATTACCCAACGATTGGCTCTAAGCTTCCCTCTGTTCCAATGATGTCCTGTATTCAAGACTAACACATCAAACCTATGGAGGTTTTTTCTCATGAAAGCTGGTGGACGGTCCAAATGCATGGCAACATCAGTAGTGGGATCTGTAAAATTTATAGGCACCAAGTCTGTGAGAGTTGATGACCAGTAATACAAAATGGTTGTGTTGGGTTTTGGGAAACGATAAACCCAGCCATCAGGACGAATAGATCCACGATGTTTGACAAGATCATATTCCCTTCCAATATCTTCAACTTCTGGGCTTACTTCCCCACCTATGGCCATACACATCAAAGACTGAAATTGTTGCCGGCCTAATGAATCTCCTATAAAGACGATTGTTTTGTCCTGCATTCTGCATTGTAAAAAAATCTAATAATTTTTCTGTTAACAATGTCAACGAATCCAAATTCAAGAGAGAGCCATGTGTTGAATGATTTGTATTTCAAAAATTGATAGTAATGATGCCATTGTTAGTCTGGAAAGGTTTAAAGTAAACAAGAGTACAAGTGAAAGAAATAAAAGTATTAAAAACAAAGGTCAACCTCCTCAAGAATGCAGATCACTCAAACTCTGGAAATTCACAATCTTTTGGCTGCCACCGATATCTCTCGTAAGAAATATCTGTTCGTTGGGTCAATCTGCAAGCCCACATTCCGGATAACCACTGTTGACATCCAGACCCAGAATAAAAAGGACGCTGGTTGTCTGCAACCCAACTACCCTTGGCATAATTACATACTGCAAAGTGAAATGTTGGACATCCTTAGACATTGGGGGTGCGTTTGGCACGCAGATGGGATAGGACAACGTGGGACGGGACGGGACAGGACATGTTGTTCTGTATTGTGTTTAGAAGGCATGGGACAGGACTGTGTACTATACTGTCATGCGTTTGGTATGGCTGGGACAGGACGGGACAAGATGTTCAAATGACCAGAGTGCCCTTCTTGTCCTGTCCTATGTTTATTACCACATAATACTGACATATGGGACAGGACAAGTTAGTATTAATTTGATTTAATAAATAAATATTTTTATATATCATATTTAACAAAAATAAAAATATTATAAATGAAAAATAATTTAATTAATAATTTTTTGTAAGAAATGTTAGTTATTTTTTTTCAAATAATAATAATAATAATAATACCCAGAGGTTGGATGTCTGCCAATATCAACGAAAAAAAATTAAATTTGGCCAAGTTTAGATGATCAAATCTCATTTTAGAGGTGCAAGAGAAGTTAGAGAGACATGAAATCAAGTTGGGATATTAGACAGTTGAGTCCATTTGGGATTGAAATACTGAATGCATCATCACTTTATAATAAAATGTATATTGTGGAATACGTTTTTACGGTGTTGAAAAATTAATGCAGGGGAGATTAGAAAAATTAGAACGAAGAAAACCATGTAAAGATTACAACTGATACAATTTCACTAGAATAACTGAATTGTTTCCATTAGTTTAACTGGTTTATCTATAATCTATTCTAATCTAATCAAAAAGTCAGAAATTCTTCTGCTATGCGGTGCTGACAAGGTATCCACCAATTCATCTGCTCTGCTTCCTCAATCTAATTGTCAAGCACTCTGCATTTTTTATCCACTGATCCACAAATGCCTCTGAGCTGCTGCTCCCATAAGCATATATTTAGTCAAATTAGTGACATAAAATTCTGGGAAAAAAAAGTTTTACAACTCACTAATGGACTATAATGAAAAGCAAAGAAATTCTTAAAATTCTGGGCAAAACATGAAGCATATTGACCTTTCTCAACCTTCCAACAATTTGGGCACTGCATAGCTCCCTTCATATTGAAGGCTGAACCAATGCAATCTGCACAATAGAAGAAAGCATATAACAATAATTATACTTCATAAAACCAGTGGTAATACATGTGAAATATGATTCACATATACATAGTGGATTATGATACATCATATGAGTGAATGCAAGTCAATACCATTAATGCAATATAAATTGCAACTACATCAGTGTCCTTTAAAAAAAAAGCAGCTATTGTTAAATCAACAACATGCCATTTCAATATTAGAATACAAAATGATAACAAGTGATTGTTTGAACTAATTTTTTTTTCAAGTAGCATTGTCGTAAGTCATCTTTTGTTCACTTTTTTTGCTTTCAAAAATCAAAAACAATTTTCACTTTCTATTTCAAAGAAGCAATAAATCAAACATCACATGTAGAGAATACAACTTGAATCGAACTCAGAGCTACACAGGTGTTTTAATTGATTTATTCAAAACCAATGGTCATAGAAATGGACATTTTTATTTTCATAAGGGGTTGGTACTGACATGTTGAATTGTAAAGTGTTCACCATTAATTTCTCCTATAATCGTAGAAATGGAACTAGTTTTTAAAAGAGAGAAACAAATGAAACCAATAAAAACCATTAAACGAATATAAATAATACCATATCAAGAACTTCTTTTCTTGTGTAAGCCTTATCCGATATCAGAACAAAATCTTCCACAATGGGGATGGAAACCTCCCCATACTTGCAGGCTAGCATGGATGTCATGCCAACCAATTGAAGCTTCTTTCTAACAACTTGCCCAAATCATCATACATGTTATTGACTAAAAAGTTGTACAATTGATTAACATGTAATTCATTAACAAAATCCTGCCCAAATCATCATACATGTTTTTTTTTTTTTTTTTTTTTTTTTTTTTTTTTTTTTTTTTGAAAGGCTAAAATTCGTTCATAATCAACCAAAAGGAACAACCACACAAGGCTCCAAAGGAAACGCTAGCCTAAGGCAGAGCACCACAAAAAGAGCAGGATACATGTTATTGACTAAAAGTTGTACAATTGATTAACATGTAATTCATTAACACAATCATGTCCACCAAATCATCATACATGTAGAATAAAACCAACACAATTCATGCTGCCTTTGATTGCTATTTCAGTGGCTAAATCAACAAACTACCCTCAGTTTTTCTATAATAAGCATAGATGTCATCCACATATTCAACAACTGCGAGTGGATCTTCCAAATCATTATCAGGTTAATTTTTTTTTGGTGTACACGGACAATTATTATCAGCTTAAATTTTGTGATCTAATTTTGGCGTACACGGACAATTGTTACTAGTTTAATTTTTTATTTTTTTTTCATAAACCAAACCAAACCAAAAAATACACACAGGCGGACATGCCTCTACAACCAAAAGAGGACCCCGAAAAACCCAGAAAAATAAGAAACAGAGCATTAACCAAAAATACAGATGAGATTGACATTCGTGCAAAACAGAGAATTTGGAGATGGATTTCAAGCTAAATACGCATATAAATCAATTAAGTACACATGCAATCATCAATTCGAACCGTACAAACCAATTTCTCACAAAAAAAAAAGCCCTAACCCTAACCCTAGATCAAATTCGATCTAAATAAAGGAAGAAGAAATAGATTTTTGTTAAATCAAAGCAAGAAATTGGATTGAGAGTAGACTACATACCTGTTCTTGAAGATTCGAGTGGATTCAAGCTGAAGAAGAAGAAGATTCCAGTGATTCCAAGCACGGCAGCTGAGATCGTTCGTTTGTAATTTTTGGAATCAGAGAGGCAGACGAAGGAATCAGAGAAAGAGAAAGAGAGAGAAATCTTTTTTTTTTTTTTTATACGATGTAATTGTTGGAAATTTTGAAGGGTAAAATGGTCATTTTCACGCTTGTCCCATGTCATGGGACAAGTTGGCCGAGGGTCATGGGTGGGACAGATTTTTGTGATTTCTGTCCCACCTTGTCCCATTCAGTCCCACCCTAAAGCCGCGCCAAACGTGGGACAAGAACAAACTGTCCCACGTTGTCCCGTCCCGTCCCGCGTACCAAACGCACCCTGGAAAAATTTTATTTAGAACATTTAGATGTACGCATACTTAAAAATGGTCCATGGAAGCTGCAAGATATATGCAAAATATATTTAATACTCTATGAATGTCTGTATTAAAGAAATGGGATGCAGAAGTAACCAATTTTCAGAAATCCTTTCTTTAAGGCTAAAACTGGACACGTGCCAGAAAGAAAAAGGTCATGCCATATACGGCAGATGTAGTCAATTGCTCCTCTGCCAAAATATACACGAAGCCACCAAGCAATTGGGAGTTGACAGCACGTATAGCAAACTCTTATATATAGTTATTCTATGAGTCTTGTCAAAACTGAGCTGAGCAATAAAGTACAGTTGGCAAACGAGAGTGAGGATAGAATACATACAAGAGAGCTCGTGAGTTTAGCAAAGTCGAAAAAGAAAATGCAATTGCAATACAAGAGAGCTCACAAGATTAGCAGAGGAGCAACTAGCAGAATTACTATCATATAAGAAATAGAAACTACCTTTCTTCTTAGTTGAGAACGTCTTATCACCATCACTTTCTGTCCACTGAGGAACATGAGAGGTGGTAACATTTTTTAATTGAATCTTTAACATTTTTTGCTACTGAGATTCTAGTTTCTTCTACTGAGCTTGATTCAAAACTTTCATCTTCAGTATGACCCTTAGGGGTCAAAGAATTGGAGGAATTATCAGCAGCATCTACAAGAGATTCTGTGTGCCACAACAGAAAAAAATTGAATCAGAAACCAGATAAACCTTAAAGCAAGTTTAACAGCTAAAAAAATCCTAACATGTCAAAATAAAAGCAAACTACCTACAGGAAAATAAATCATATAAAATTGATTCCCATTCAAAAAGCAGCTGTTTTACCATCATTGTTATCGTCAAGAATACATGTTTCTCACCAAACCCAATTTTAAGTGACAGAGTCCATCCTAAAACCATCGTGCTTACCAAAATGGAAGTATAATGGTAGCCCTCACATCTTTATAGTATTCTGAATTATAGAGTTATTTCAGTTCTTCCAATTAACAGAGTTCTGAAAAAAGTGACAGTTTAAAAATCCAAATGTCATCAATATCTTCTCAATTTATTATTGACACACATATGCATGGAAAAAGGAATCCATTACAACATAGGGCATGGCAAGATGTCCTGGAATAAACTATTAAGAGGTCTTAAACTTAGCTAATTTACACAGGTACTTTACTTTGGCTCATCCATAAAAAGAAACAATCATACAACCTCAACTACCCAAACATCATGTTACATAAATTATATGACACAAAAAAGTCTTTTTTTTTTTTTTTTAAGGGACACAAAAAAGTTAACGAAATGAAAAAAAGAACTATCAAACACTACCAAAGACAGCTCAAAAATAAGAATAGCATGGGTCATAGCTGCTAAGCTAAGCAACATATTTCCTTGCCACCATGTAGCTCTAGCTAAAATCAGTCACTATTAAATAGTCAGCAGATATTTCATTTCTCAATGCCACCTTTGTTTTAGCACTCTTCTTGAACAAACCATTGTGAGATAGATACTAAGCTTCCATAAGGTGTTAATCCTAACTTCTCATGAATGCTACCATTACTTGTTCTATCTTTTCTTGTGTATTCAACCATCTAGAGATTATCATTTCATTTACAATTTTACATCAAAAATTAGCTCCTTGACTATTCAACATTATATGCAACTGAGCATAAGCAATGCCATTATTAGAGTTTAATTGGTTTATTTATCTATTTTCTTCCACTTGATCGATATTCTATGATCACTTAACAATCTTGAGACACTTGAAAAGAGAAAAATAAAATAAAGCCACATACACAACATCATTGGCCATAAACAATCTTTATACTCAATAGTTACTCATGGACCCTGAAAAGCACATTAGCATGCAAAATAGACCCATGTAAAAATAATATTTTGAAAAGAAAACATTATCACTATGCCAATGCCTCAATGGAAAACTTGTTTTCCATAATTTCCACTGAAAGAACAAGCTTAAATACTAGAAAATGAGTTAAATATTTTTAACATCCCAAGTCATTTTCCTGAAAAAAGACAAGCCCTATCACAGCTCAGTCAGCCAGCATCCTCACTCAACAGCTACCTTCCACCAACCAATTGTCAGTTGACAACAACTATTACTGGTTCTTGAAACCAATATGGTCATGGGCAAGTGGGCAACCATTGTGGGCTAGTCCACTATCACCAACAACTGTTTTCAATCATCTTGTCAATGATATTCATCATCCTTATTACAAGTTTACAACAGAAAATAACAAAAATGTATAGTTCCATGGATGTCAAAAACTGAAAGATGCTTAAAAATATGTTATTTCCACCCAAAAAAACTTCAAACAACTGTTTTCAATCATCGTAAGAAAATATTTTTCAACCATCAAAGATTTTCACGAAATTAAAGGAGAAATGCAGGAAGATTCATAGATCCAATCCTACAAAATCATGTTCTCCGGTATTTTCATAGCTTCACAATTTTAATCTGTACAGTTTCTATCTACCCTATGCTAGTATCCTTTGCTTTACCTTCATCACTAAATTTTAGCACTAAGCAAGGAAAATAGAATAGAAGATACTATAAAAAATGATAGACTGGATCAGAAACAAACCTGAAGAAGGCCACGTAAATTGATCTTGGCCTGACAGCAGAGTAGTAACAAAATTGTTCTTTTCACAAACCCAAAGTAGTATGGTCGTAAAAAGAACTGCAATTAGAGTGAGAGAAAGACGTCTTCCTCTCAATCGGTAATAATTTCCGCCTTTCATCCCTGCTTTGATTTACTACAAAAGATGTAGAACCTTTATAAGATCTACTGCATCTTCAACTAAATTTATGATGTTTAGGAAGAAGCCATTATCTTCTTCCAAGTAAATCTTGGGCCGTAGCTGTATGTGAAAAAAGTAAGATCAGATGCATAGACACTAATGGGAAAAATAATATCAGATTATACAAACATATACACATTAAAGACACAACAAAAACTTAAACAACTACAATTTTGTTACTAATACAGCAAAATGCTATGTTAATGACTCAATTATTTAAAAAGATTATAAAACATTCAAATACAGTCATACAGATAAGAAAGAAGTCAATGAATGTAATAGGCACCTGTAATAGAATCTCTAATTGAAAAAAATAATATATGTTTCAAAATCATTACTAGAAATAAATGCAAAATGTAACCCCAACGGGTGAGTTAAGTGGTAACAAATTTGTCCTAAAGTGTCTAGAGAGGTCATCATGAACTTCTTCAAGTAGATCATAATAATCCTCTATATATGTTGGCTTCTATTTGCTATGATAACATCATAGAAAGGCTCAGATTAACTGTCAAAAATCTCAATCACTGCTATTGCATTGGATTATTGGAAACAGAATCGGTCACTCTATTACTCATCCCCTCACATCTTTTCTCTATTCTTCTAACATCCTCATTTCTTTCATTATTTCACCCTTCATAAGAACTTGTGTAGAAACTGTTAAAAGAAAACTCAAACCAAAAGTCTCTTTATGCTAGACGTCTGAATTAATAAAGCCCCTAATTCCCAAAAGTATCCTGCACCATAGCCTAAATCCTTTTCATAATTAACATACAATACATAACCAGAAGAATCCTACACTAAACACCATCCTCATAAATAATCGAATGAGAGGTCTGGAAATACATAAAACTTCATTAATTCCAAATCTTGACAAAAATCACAAGCATTTGATTTTTGAAGTCACTCATGGAATTAGAGCAATCAATGGGCACTTGACAATTGACATCACATAATTCATTATCAAACACTGTAACAGCTCACTGCCTATGCCTCAATAGCTACATTACTATTAAACAAGCCATAATCAAAGACACACAAATTTTCACATCAAACACCCTAATAAATCAATAGAAATACATACTATTCTTTCGAAAATCAGTTAATGAACACTACATGTAAATGAATGATGCGGCTTCAGATATCTAAACAACTTCAAACATAAATTTTTTTGCACAAAATTAAATTCTTTCACATTTTATAAAACAAACGCGAAATATTAATAATAATCGAAACGAACCTAATTTGTGTTAATGACGGATCAGCTGTACGGATGAAGCTGTTGTTATATCTAGGAGAGAGAGAGAGAGAGAGAGAGATTTTGTTTGATGTTTCTTTTGTGAATTCAATTGACAGGAATCCAATGAGAAAAAAAAATGCGAGGAAACAAAGGTGTTTGGCCCTGAAATTCAATAATAGCAATAGTTCAATATACGAACAAGAACGCTGCAATATGTATCCATAACTTGAGGCACATTTAATTGCATTGATAACTTGTAAGTACCTTGGCTTCCCAAAAGTAGACATCAGTGTGGCACAGAGAGGTGAAAATTATTTTCAGTCAAACCTCCATAGTCTGGGTGGCGCCACCTCCACTTCTTAGATCATCAGTGGCTTTCCAGGTTCCCATGCCACTGCAGCTACAACACGGATACATTCAATCAATTTACGCACAAACATTTTATATGAGAAAGAAAAAAACATGTTAGGATGAAAATATAACCATAATACTTGGAGAAAACACAGTAATGTAATTATGTGGAAATGATTGGTAACGTTCCTCGAATATGTAAGGATTGGAGAAATTAGGGATTTGATAATTCAAGGATTTCAGCAAATTAGGGATTTAGGAATGTCCATAATAAATAACATGTGTTAGCTGTAGGAAATCTCTCCTTGAGAGTCTATGTTAGTTAATATGTGTCAATTGTAGGGAATCATTTCCCATTTACATTCTGTTAGCCAAATGGCTATGTAAGGTGGTTCACTACTGTAGGGGGTCGACCTACGGTCGATGTGGATCGGGTCGGATTTGTGTTAGGCCCAAGGCAACTTGGTTGAGCTTGTCGAGTGGGGGGATGTCGTCTTGTCTATAGATCTGCAAAAGATGTTAGTCTGTCGAATAAAAGGATGTCGTCTCCTCAAGAACCTGCAAGAAAAGTTAAAGCAGAGATAAAACACAATAAAAATGAAGGTGGTGGGTTTGGATCGTTTAGCCTTAGATATGCTTGGGCTGAGCAATCGTGACTTGATGGTGAATGAATTCCATTGATCGGAATACTCCTAGAATCAGAGCTTCAGTACGCAATTAACAAGCTTTTGTTCAGAGAAAAATCAGAGAGTTTTAGTGAAGGAGGCTTCCTCTATTTATACTAGGCATCTTGGCTCCAACGCCCACTATCTGCACTTGATAGTGGACGTGATTCTAGGAGAGATTTCCTCTCAATGGGCAGTTACATCTTGTCTCGTAACTGTTCATTTTGAATGAGTCTTCAACGTTAGCTTCTGCTGGCAGCTGTGTTTGGGTCGACCCAACACAATGGGCCTGGGTTAGACTGGTAGAGATTGGGCCTTAGCATGTTGGGCCGTTGGACCATTTTTGGCTACCACAACTACCATTTTTACAATCAATCAATACAACAAATATTTTCCTAACTAATTTCTATTCTCTCTCCTCTCTCAATTTTCGATCCAATCTCTCTGCTTTTATCCTCAACTTTCTTTTTCTTTAATCTTCTTCAAATCTGTTCTTCATTCCATTTTCCAGCAACCTTCAAACCTGTAAAATCAACCCAAAACATATTAGAAATCCAATTAAAATGCCTAGGGCATGACAAATGGTATCAGAGCAACTTTCCTGCTAACCTGTGGAATTAGATTTGAATCTCTTCTGCTGTTCTTCAATTTTCCAACTTCTTCTGATCTTCACTATCCAGACTTCTCTCTCTTAGATCTTATTTTTTTTCTTCTCTTCAATCTGTTCTAACTTCTTCTCCAGTATTCTTCAAATCCATCAATATTCTCCCACAAACCTGCAGATACAGAGCCAATTTTATCACACAAAACACCACCATATCACAATTCAATTTCACTCATCAGAAAACTCAACAAGAAATTCAAGTGAGCAACAAAACAGAGGCTAGTTCACATTCAACCAGAAATGTATCCCATCATATTACTGACTCAAGAGGAAATGAAGGCTAGATGGGATAAGGATTTGTGTTATAACTGTGATGGAGTATATTCTTTTGAGCATCGATGTGCTAAAGTACAGCTTTACATGCTTAAAGATGAGGAAGATGGTGATGAAGAGGAAGTAGAAAGTACAAAAATCGTGTTTGACAGTGGAGGGAAATTTAGGGAGGTTCCAGATCCAGAACCAACACCTATCAAGGCAAATTCTAGCTCAGATCTAGAGTCTCCTATGCTAAACCTTCCTGAGCTTGAAAGAGTCAGACCTGAATCTGAAACCAGGCCCTTGGTGAAGGAGATCAAGCCTCCTGACTCAACTATTGTCACCGGACTATCTCAACTACAAGAGGTACCAGTTGAGGCATCAATTGATGCCAAGGAAACCAAATCCTGGCCTAAACCAACCACTAACCCGAATCCATACACACCACCAATTACACCACCTAACCTGAACCCATCTTTCCTAACTTTTAACCTGAACACAGATCCTAACAATTCAAAACCAATCACCCTACCTAATACCAATCCTCACACCAAAACCGCCCAAAGTGGTCACCAGAAACTGTTACCAGATGAAAAGAAGCACTCTAAGAGCATCCACAATGGTGGTGGCACTATTCAAGACCTATTTATTGCCACATCACCAAAAATGACTCTTGAATAGTAAAAAATGGGTCTTCTCATTTGGGTATCATTTATTTGAGTCTCATTTTCCCACAATGGTGTTCAATTGAAAAAGTAAAAGTGGATCCACTTTTTTAACTTTTTTCCAAACAATCATTACTCTTCTTTAAAATATTATATATATATATATATATATATATATATATATTCAATAATTATTTAACAAATTATGATTAATTTAAAATAATTTTTTCACAACCGAATTACATCAACAATAAAAATAAATATTTAAAACAAAATATTGTATAAGATTAGACATGGCACCAGTTTCAGTTCGGTTGGGTTCCGGTCTGGTTTCAGTTCCGATGGATCGGTTTCGGTTCCGGTTCCGGTTCCGGTTCCGACTCCGACTCCGACTCCGACTCCGACTCCGACTCCGACTTCGACTTCTGCTTCGGCTTCGATGGTTCGGTTTCGGTTTCGGTTTCGGTTTCGGTTTCGGTGGTTCGGTTTCGGTTTCGGTTTCGGTTTCGGCTTCGATGGTGGTTTCGGTTTCGGTTTCGGTTTCGATTTCGATTTCGGTTTCAAAGGTTCGGTTTCGGTTCTAGACCTTCAAAAAATTAATGTGTTTATTCAAATTATATAATTTATTTAAAATATCAACACTATCAATAATTATTTAACAAATTATAATTAATTTAAAATAAAACAATTTATTCATTTAAAATTAGCACAACCAAATTACATCAACAAAAATAAATATTTAAAACAAAAATAAATATTTAAAACAATTTATTCATTTAAAATTAGCAAAACCTTCAAAAAATTAATGTTTTCATTTAAATATTTTTAATTTCATTGAACTAAAATTTTATAATTGAAATTAAATTTATTTATAATTTTTTCATTATATATATAATTATTGAAGTTAATAATAATATATTTAAATTTAATTAATTGAAATATATATATATATATATATATATATATTAAATTTATTTATATTTTTTCATTATATATAATTATTAAAATTAATAGTTATATATTTTAATTTAAATTATATAAATAAATAAATAAATATATATATATATATATATATATATATTTAGGGGCCCAACCCCAATGATTGGGAAGTGTTGGGAACCCAACCCAATCATTGGGCAAGACCCAAATTGAGTTCCAAATGTGGAACCCAATTTGGGTCTACTTGGGTGGGCCCCACATTTGGGTCTCATTTTTTGGGTTTTATTTTACACCATTGTGGAAGAATGATTGGATCCAAAGTGGGTCTTGAATAGTGCCACCATTGTGGATGCTTTAATACCTTCCAAACTCTCACTAATCCCAACCCAAAATCCCCAGCTAACCAGACTCAATCGTCACAAACTATCAACCAAGATGTAAGGATTCCCTTTTGTTGATTGGCTTATTTCGTGGTCAAACCACAAGTTGGGGTTTGGTTGTAAGGGTAGTCTAGGTGATTAGTTGAAGATCAAAGACCCTTTCCAAGACCTCAAGAGGACAAGCACCAAAGGTATATATCTTGTGCTTACTTTGCCTTGAAGAGATATAGTTGCACACACACACACAACATGCATAACTCTTATTCTTGAATGTTGTGTTTATATTTTGTGTGCATTGTGCTTTATTGATTATTCAATATCTCTTCTTGCATTAAATTGATTGCATCTTGTTCTATGAAATGCCATGACATGTTTAGGCATTAGGATGCAAAGTCATGAATTTTATTCATGCATGTTTGAATTGAGTGCATCTTGTTCAATGATAATGCCATGACATGTTAGGCATTAGGATGCATTCAATTCCCACACTTGCACTTCATGATTAGTATTAAGTGTGGTGTAATTCGTTTCCATTTGTGTGATCGGAAACGTCCGCGCTTGCACGATGGTGTGCATGTCTTAGCGTGATGGTTGACCACTTGAGAAGGTCTCATCCTTCTCTTGGATAAGTGGTAGTTTTGGTTTGGTTGATTGGAGTAAGGTGTCTAGTTTCAAAAGATTGGATTTCAATGTTTTAAGTGTTTTCAAAACTGACCTTTGCATGGTCTTGTGACCATAACTTCTTACACAAAGTTTCAAAATGAGTTTTGAAAATTTCTGTACAAACTAGACACCCATACCTTTCCAACGGTATATTATTCGTAATATTTCATGACCGTTTGGATTGGTTTTAAAATCTCCAAAGTTACAACCAAAACAGGGCAACTCTGTTGTTGTCCGTTTCGGTCACTCAATTGACCATAACTTTTTTACAGATATTGAAATATCATTCTTTAAAAACGAGTAGAAAGTAGACATCCATACCTTTTCAACGATATATTATATGAAAGGTTTCGATGTCGTTTAGTCATGTTTCGAAGCGCTCGAATGTTGAGTCGCTGCACTGACGCGAGTACCGCGAAAATGCCCATACTTTTTCCATTTCTTCCAAAACGACGTAGTTTCATTTGGGCATTATAAATACATATCTTTCTCATCATTTTGAGAGGAGAGCCACAAAATCAAACCCTAGAGAGAGAGGCTCCTTATTCTTGAGAGAGAAAGAGAGACTTGAGAGAAAAAGCTTAAAGATTACATCTTTATCTCTCTAAACCCATTCCCACATGCACAAATCATCATCTAGGCATCATCTAGGTTCATCTAGCATGTGCTAATGCATGGGTCTTCTTCAACACACATGGTATGATTTGTTGAACACTTTTATCTTACATAATTAGTGTTTCTACTTATCAATTTTATCTCATTTATTACTTGTATGTGTTTAGATTAATTTCTACATACATGATTGAGATTATGTGTTGATTGGGTTATTTATGTTAGCTAGGTTTTCATGCCTATTTTATATCTAGCTAATTAATCTCATTATATGATTGAGATTATTTTTGATAGCTTAATTGATTAGGTCATTATTGCCTAAAAGCTATGCCATAAACATTCTTGTGTGATTTATTTATAACTAGGTTGATAGATTGTTTTTTAATCAACTAGTTAATCTTTTGAATGTTTGTGGGTTTTTTGTGATAGCTTTGTATCTAGGATTGGTTATCCTTTACTTAGCTAAAGTTGTATGCCATGACATATAGCTATTTTTATATCTAGGATTGATTTAAATTGAATATATCATCATCCTAGATAAGCATCTAAGGTTCCCTAGCCTTGTTTGTTAATTGAATATTCATACATATTCACATAGGGTTGTGCATCTCTTTTGAGAGATTGAAGTCTTGTGTGATTGACCGGGATTAGGTCGGACACCGGGAACAGGTGGTCACATAAGCAATTGGACTAGAGCCACTTTTAAAGGCCCGCGTGGTAGAAGTGGGGGGTTATTGACCGGAGTGTTAGACGAGGTCTACATAGGTTGTAAACTCCATTTCAATTAGTGGATTTCGAGGTCCGAGTGTGGCGCACTAAACAGCCCGTGGTTTTTCCCAGTGGTTGGGTTTTCCACGTAAACATCAAGTGTCATTTATTATTTCCGCATCTTATTACACTTGTATGTATTTTTGACTTGCTAGGGGTATTTTCGTAAAATTGACATGCACGCGAAAATTGGGTAATAATTAGATTAAATCTATTCACCCCCCTCTAGCTTTATATATTAAACACGCCTCCAGAACTTTCACAAGACATAGACGCTTTCGTAGATGCAAATAGACCCAATCCATGGCCAAATAAGCTACCTAAACTCACCTATTTCATCAGACCCAAGGCTTGGCCAGATGAACCACCAATACACACTGAACACAAACTGAGAACAAGCTTAGAGAAGGCCTGGAAACTTACTTACATACACGATGAAGATGAAGAAGTAACAAGAGGTGGTGAAGTGTCTCCTGGTTCAAATCGTCAGCAGAAGAGATTGGTTGGCCAGAACCGCATCTTTCCGGTGACCGACCAAGCTCTGCAATGGAACTACCACTGATTCCGGCCAACTCTCTCACGCGCCGCTGCCGCTGCCAGATTAACCACGCCGTTCCTTGGCGAAAATCGACGACGATCGAGACCGGAGAGGCTACTATTGGTCATTTCGGTGGAGAACCAAGCCCGAAATCGAAGGTGCGCCGTGGTTCCGTTGTCGGTGTTCGATCCCGGAGGAAATGGATCATTTGAAGAGAAAGGGTTTGCTTGGTTGCGATTTTGGTGGAGCTTTGGCCATTTTGGAAGGATTTTTGGAGGTGATCGACGGCGGGTCAAAGCTAGTGGTCGCCGGTTTAGTGAGAGGAGACGAATCAGAAATGAAGAAGATGCTAGGATTTCTAATGACTTGATTTGGAGATTTTGGCTAATAGGGATTTCAGAAGACAATTGTAAGAATTTGGGAATATTTTGGAAGAGCTTTGGCAAATTTGGAAGAATTTTAGACGAGAATCGACGACGGATCGAAGAGGGAGACACCGGGTTTGTGAAAGAAGAAGATGTTCTTCAGAGCAGCTGCGAAATGAAGGGAGAAGCTGCTAGGGTTGTGTCTGAAACGAAGAGAAGTTTTTATAGCATTGACGTTAATTCGAAACGGTGGCGTTTTGAAAGAGATCTCAGTTGGGCTAGTTGGGCTAGTTGGAGCACCTTCTGGCGAACCGAGTCAAACGCACAAATGGGCCGAGAGGGCTGTATTGCATTTAACAAATTCTTTAGCTTTTGGCGAATTAGGTCATCTCCAGACATTGGGCCACTTGCAATTGGTTTTCCCAGTTTGGCGAATTGGGTCATCTCTAGAATTGGACTAATTGGGCCACTATTGCAATTATTTTCATTTCAGTTCCTTGGTTAATTGGGCCACTATTCAAAGCTTACATCCTTGAGGACAAGGATATTTTCAAGGAAAAGGGAATGTAAGGATTGGAGAAATTATGGATTTGATAATTCGAGGATTTCAGCAAATTAGGGATTTAGGAATGTCCATAATAAATAACATGTGTTAGCTGTACGAAATCTCTCCTTGAGAGTCTATGTTAGTTAATATGTGTCAATTGTAGGGAATCATTTCCCATTTACATTCTGTTAGCCAAATGGCTATGTAAGGTGGTTCACTACCATTTTTACAATCAATCAATACAACAAATATTTTCCTAACTAATTTCTATTCTCTCTCCTCTCTCAATTTCCGATCCAATCTCTCTGCTTTTATCTTCAACTTTCTCTTTCTTCAATCTTCTTCAAATCTGTTCTTCATTCCATTTTCCAGCAACCTTCAAACCTGTAAAATCAACCCAAAACATATCAGAAATCCAATTAAAATGCCTAGGGCATGACAGAATATTGGCAATAAAATTGTCTGATTAAAGGCTGTCAGGATGTTCTATGAAATCACATTGCCCAATTGGTCTTTGATAAGAAATTACAAATAAATTCATCTTTTCAATTGAGGCCAATTGGTCTTATATGAACACTTTAGCTACAAATTCACTTTTTTTTTTTTTGTTTTTTCAATTTCTCAATAACCATACAAATTTAAGGATAACAAGAAACCCCAGAAGCCAAAATCACAATAAATAAAAAATTAAAAAATTAAAAAAATTAAAAAAAATTAAAAAAAAAAAAAAAAAAAAAGCAAAACGAGACACAAAGATCATCATCAATCACTGTCTGTCAAACAAAATCCAAAATTGAAAAGAACCCATTATCCAAAACGACATACAATACAATAAAAACAACCACCAAAGTAAAAGAAATGAATAGAATTTGAATTATACCTTTGCAACGAAAGACCTGGCCAGCAGTGCTTGACATCTTTCTTTAACTTAAATTTCTTAATTATCTCTTGGATTAGTTTTGTGTTTTTGGTTGTTAAGAGACAAGTAGAAATTTTGATGATATTTAGGCCATCTCCATCGGAGATTCTCCAACCCAAAATTCTAAATTGGTGCAACTTTACAGCAACTTGCACACCATTTTTTTTTTTTTCTCTCTCCAACCCATTGCACCAAAATTACTCTAAAAGAATATTCCCTTAAATATTCTATTTTTTTTTTTATTTCTTAGCAATTAACATTTCACCATTTAATTAACATAATATTACGATAAGTTAAGAAATTAAGAAATCAGTAAATTAAGAAATGTTGCTTTAATTGTTTTGTTTTCAATTTAGTGCTTTTTTATTAACATTTAGTAATTGTTGTGTTATATATTTAATTCTAGTTTATTATAAAGCATTAGATAATAAAAAGGGATAGATTAGGATAAATTGGATTTAATAGGGATAAAACTATGATCAAACAAAACATTTAAATAAGGAATACAATCAGGATAAATTTTATTGAATAATGGTCAATCTGTGAACAAGTAAAAATTTAGGGAGAAAAGAAAAAAAAAAGCACAAAAGTAGCGCAGAGAAAGGAACTGTGCTTGATCAAGCACACTGCGCACCAGATAAATGAGCTGTAACGTGGCGCAACTTTTAGTGTACCGGTTGGAAAGGAAAATTGCAACAAATTGATGATTGGTGCATGGGTAAGAGATCTAATGCAATGCTAAATCACTGTGTCAATGCTATAATTTAGCACAAAGTAAAAAAAAAAAAAAACATGCTACAATGCAATGCTAAAAGCTGTGCTAAATTTGACATATGCTATAAACTGTGACAAATTTGGCACAGTGAATAGCATATGTCAAATTTGGCACAGCAATAAATACAGTTGTATTTGTTGGCTTTTTAATTTTAAATAATAAAAATTTAACAAACTTGGTAGGGAAAATTGAGATTAAAATAATTCTAAGAAAATATTCAATGCATCCATTGAATGCATTGGTTGTATATGTTGACTTTTATAATTTTAAATAATTAAAAAATAAAAAATAATATATCAAATAGAATTTTGCATTGGAGTACAATACTAAAATAATGTGTCAAATATAATATTTTACTATATTTCGTGCCAAATTTAGCATTAGCATTGGCATTGACATATGCACTGGAGATGGTCTTATAGAGGCAATTACAGAAAAGAAAAACTCACCAACTTAAAACCGTTCATATAGCATGTATGACTGCAACCAGCAGTGCCTTTGTGTTTTCTCATATCTGGTTTTTGGGTTTGGTTTGGTACAGTTGTCACTGGCCAATCATTGTCATCCACTTTCCTTATACAATGGAAGTATTCTTCTATCGGCCTTCTTGCAAGTTGCCACCTTTTTTTAATTTTATTTTTAGGAAACTATCGTTATCCTATGTCCCGTTTGTCACGATGTATTATATTGTATTAGATTAAATATAAGTGAATTATATTGGATTATACTGTATTATTCTTGAATAATCTTGTGGTTAGTGGTATTTTGTATAAGGCTATATTGCAAAACAAAACAAATCAAACATTGTATAATATTATTTTATATTTTAAACTCGTAATATGATACAATACGGTACGCCAAACGAACCCTATATAGTTCATTAGTTTGTCTTCTTCTTTCTTTGAAACACCTATATAGTTATATAATCATTTTGGCCCCTATAGTTTGCCATATAAGACACTTTGCCATGTCTAGTTCCAGTAATAGTCATTCTTCCCCTTGAAAACCGAAATATAAGACGTTTTGCCCCTTGCCGTTAGGATTTCCATTAGACTAGTACTTTGACCGTCAAAAAATTAATTGAAAAACCTTATTACCCTTGACTAGATGAGTTATGGAGAAAATACGTTTTTACCCCTAATGATACCCTTTTAAAAAAAATCAAAAAAAAAAAAAAAAAAAAAAAAAGAAGATGGATCACCAAATGGAGGGTGGAGATAATAAATAAAAAAGCAACAAAAAAAAATTCAGTAATTAAAAAAAAAAAAATTCAATATTTCCAAAAAAAATAAAAATCAATTCACCATAGTTCATCTCTATCATCTCTAGATTCAATCTCCACTGTCCAGGACGGTGGAGATTTTTTATTTATTTATTTATTTATTTTTACAATTATATTATTATATTATTCTTTATATTATTGTTTTTTTTAATAAATGTTTTATTTTTACATTTCATCCGCACATTTATTTTGTAATTATTAAATCATTAATTATTATTTTATTTTCCTTTTTTACCCTTCTAAAATTAATTCCCATTCATGTCTTCCAAAACGTCTAATATTTTGGTTTTCAGAGGGACGAATGGCCATGGAACTAGAGGGGGCAGAGTGTCTAATAAGAAAAACTACAAGGGGAAATGATTATATCCCTTGTATAGTTTGTCTTGTTCCTCGTATTTCCCCTCCACTTTTAATTTTTTTTTCCTGACATTTCCTCTCTAGCTTCATTTTTAGTTAAAACCCCCCTTCTAGTTTATGAAAATCC
The DNA here is from genome assembly GCA_030490815.1 of Acer saccharum. Taxonomy (NCBI): domain Eukaryota; kingdom Viridiplantae; phylum Streptophyta; class Magnoliopsida; order Sapindales; family Sapindaceae; genus Acer; species Acer saccharum. The sequence continues at coordinate 18,678,196 of CM059868.1, read as the reverse complement.
CCAAAACTCCCCCTTGTTGTTAGTATTCCGTCAGTAAACCGTTAAATATTTGAAAAAAACAAAAGGCTAAATAAGTAAATTACTTAAAACCTAAAATTTAAAATTATTTAACAAAATATTAAGAAGTGATTACATAGATTCTACATTTCTGTCCGAGGTTTGCCTAACTATAGACGAAATCAATTTTTCCAAAAACTAGCATTGACCTCCTATGGTGTAGTCAAAGTTTTTTTTTTTTTTTTGGAAAGAAACCAGAGAAAAAGAGCCACAACTAAGGAACAAACGAAAAACTGGGATCCACCCAGAAACACTCCTTCGCAGAGGAGAAGGCAAGCGAAGCTAGATTAAGAGCCAAGGAGTTACCCGAACACGGGACGGCTTGACACTTAGTGATACTAGCTTCAGCAAACAAAGCCTTAATGTCTAGTACAATAGAATATCCATCCCCTAGAAACAAATTAGCATTATTAACAATTGAGGCCACACTAGGGGAAGAAATTTCGGCCATAGAGATATGGAGCCCCGCCAGTCTTGAGAGAAGCAAACCCTGGCGTAAAGCCAAGAGCTGCCCAACCTCCGGGGGAAGGAGCCCCGCAAACGGAGAGCCCAGACCGCGATCACCTTACCCTTGACATCCTGGATTGTAGAGCCTATCCCAATGGCATTAACAGAATTGCGATAAAAAGCTGCTGTGTTCAGCTTGAGCTGACCCGGAGGAGGGGCAATCCACTCAGCAAGGGGACAGGGGGGAGAGGCTAAAGAGGGAAGGACAGCCAATTTAGAAGACTGAAATTCGGATAAGAGGACACCAGCCCTTGAGAAAACCAGCTCCGGCAGCTTAGCAGTGCCCCCTGAGCACAACGCATTACGGTTCTCCCACACTGACCAGGCAATCATGCAGAACAAACAGAGATCCTCATCTGACAGCCAATCTGAAAACTTCGCAAAAATGTCCAGTGTAGGAAGCTGGTGAAAGGCCGACAATTTGGAGCAAAATCCTGAAAATTCCCAAACCAGCCTGACACTCTTGCAGCCAAAAAGGGCATGACTAATGGATTCTGAGTGTGAAGCACAATTAGAGCAGCTAGGCGAATTAATGACTTTCCTGTACCAGAGGTTTACAGCTGAGGGAAGAGCATTTTTACACGCACGCTAGACAAAAACTCTAACCTTGGGGGGGAGATTAAGTTTCCAAAGCCGACTCCACCACTTGCCCGCTGAGGTGGAATTCGAGACCGAGGACCTCAGGTTCTCCTGAAGGGCCATACAGTACCCACTCCGCACGGAATACTCACCTTTTTTATCGTAATGCCATCGGATCACATCTCCTCCTCCATTCCAACTAATCGGGATCGAGAGGATCGCCTCTCTATCAATTGGTAGCAGTAGCTGATGCAATTTTGGATGTTCCACCCTCTTCGGGTCCCATCAATAAGGTCAGAGACCCGCAAGTTCAGCCCCGGATCGAAAGTGATCAGTTTAAAAGAACTCGGCCGAGGCACCCATTTGTCCTGGAAAGCATTTATACTACAACCATCTCCTACAGACCACCTTAGGCCTTTAGAAAGTAATTCCCTCCCCCAGATTAAACTTCTCCAGATGTAGGAACAGCCCGCTTTGGCGGGAGCAAAGAGGAAATCAGAGAGGCTGTAGTACTTGGCTTGGAGGACCTGGGCAGCTAAAGAAGAAGGGTTGGAGAGGATCCGCCACGCTTGCTTGGCGAGCATAGCCTGGTTGAAAAGGGAGATATCTTTAAACCCCAGGCCTCCTTGATTTTTCGGGAGACACATGTTCTTCCAGCTTACCCAACTTATCTTTCTCTTGCCATCCTTCGAGCCCCACCAGAATTTAGAGGACATAGACCCAAGATCGTTACACAGAGAGAGGGGGATCTTGAAGACGCTCATGTAGTAAGAGGGAATGGCCTGAGCAACAGATTTGATAAGGATCTCTTTGCCCCCAAAAGAGAAATGATTACCTTTCCAGCCCTGAACTTTCTTCCAGACTCTGTCTTTGATATCATTAAAAGTCCGAATTTTGTTCCTCCCAACCATGGAAGGGAGGCCAAGGTATCTGTCTTGGGAGTTGCAATCCTGAATTGCCAACGCATTCTGAATCCCCAACCTAGTAGCCTGAGGGACCTTCGGACTGAAAGTGATCTTGGATTTGTTGAGATTTATCTGCTGCCCTGAGCCCTTCTCATACACCTTGAGGATATCCTTGATACGGTCACAATTTGCCGACGTTGCCTTGCAGAACAAGACATTGTCATCTGCAAAGAAAAGGTGGCTGACTAGAGGCCCCCCTTTGCTGCAGCAAATCCCCAAACCCCTCCCCGACGACTCAGAATTTGAAATCATGCGAGAGAACGCTTCAGCACACAAAATAAAAAGATAGGGAGAGAGCGGGCAGCCCTGTCGAAGGCCCCTGGAAGGGGAGATAGTACAAACAGGGTGACCGTTGAGCAGGAAGGACAGAGAAGAAGTTGAGATGCAGTCTAAAACCAACGAAACCCAAGCTGGAGGAAAATCCATCTTCAGCATGATCATCTCCAGAAAATTCCATTCGACCCAGTCGTAGGCTTTGCTCATGTCCAATTTGATCGCCATTTGCCCCTTTTTAACTGACTTCATTCGACCGAGGGAGTGCAGACTCTTGAAGGCGACAAGAACATTATCAAAAATCTGTCTTCCCCCCACAAAAGCTGACTGAGAAGGAGAGATCAACTTCGGAAGGAGCCCTTTTAGCCTTGCAGCCAGAACCTTTGTGATCACCTTGTAGATAACACTGCACAACGAAATTGGCCGAAAATCCTTAAGCTCAAAAGGGCATTTCGTTTTTGGGATCAGGACCACATTTGTGTTATTGAAAGCCTTAATTGACATTTCTCTGTTTAGAATCCGGAGACAAACAGCTGTGACATCCTCACCAATGACTTTCCAGGCTTAATCAAACTTAATTAGTTGAATACTATTTTAGTCATTCCATCGTATTTTTTTGATTTTTTTTCTTTAAAAAGCAGAAATTGAAAAGAAAAATAATTTATAAATTAATAAACGGATCTCTACCGTCCATTTTTGAGATTAGTGCAGAACTAATTATGTTGCTAAAATTTTTAAACCCTTGTAATGGTCTATATCCAAGGGTTGTCCTTTATTCCTCTTCTCTCTTAAAAATAAAATAAAATAACGTACTTATCTTTTCAACCATTGGATTTAGACCAAATTAATGGATTAAAATTTAAGTCAACAATTTAAGTTAGATTTTTAAGTGGATTTAGTCTAACCCATAATACTAAGGGGCCGTTTGGTATGGGGTAACCATTGGATTCCCATGTTTGTTACTAGGTTTGTGTTTTTGGATTCCCAGGAAAGTGAATCCCATGGGAATCACATTACCCTTCAAGGGGGTAATGTGATTCTCATCCTAACAGGTGGGTTTCAGATTACCCTCTATCTGATTCCCACCGTGGAACCCACCCTCATTAAAATAAAATTATTTTATTTTCTTCTTCTTTGTTCTTCACGATTTCAAAACACCGATACATCTTCAAAACCTAACTTTCATCAATTTTCAGATTTAGTAATTATAATTAACACCAAATTTTCAGATTTTAAAACCTAACTTTCATCAATTAAACAATACCAACTTCATCTTCATCAAGCCAAGAGACAGTAGCCATTGTCAACAAACAAGATCTGGGTTACATCTTCATGAAAGAAACAGCAACAGCCAAGCCCCCACCCAAAAAAGAAAAAGAAGACAATTAAAAGAAGAAAAACCCCAGTAAAACCATTGTCAATAAACAAGATCTGTGTTTGCTCGATGACGACGACGACGAACAAGATCTGGGCTTGCTCGATGATGACAACGATGACAAGGAGCTTCAATGATGACGACTATGAAGATCCCGGCCAGACGGAGGCGACGACGACGACTACAAACAAGAACCCGACATAATATTCCTATGCACAACCAAACACATGTATACAACTTTCCTAGAAATCATATTCCTGGGTTTCGCTTTCCCAAGAATTACATTATTTTGATTACCCCATACCAAATGACCCCTAAATTAAAGATATATAATTACCAATGGTCTATTGCCTTGGTGGTTTTTCACCATAAAAATTCAAACTCTGATATTGTATATATTTATGCCTACAACTCCAATGGTGTTAGCTTAAAAAATAATAAGGTATTTTCAATTATATTTTAATAGGTGGAGACACATAGTAGATTTTTATAAAATTTTAATAAAAAAATACATAAAAATAGAATTAATAATAACAAGCACACATTAAAAATAAATAAAAAGGTTTAATTGAAGGGTAAATTTAAATTGATCAGTCGTAACACAAAATTGATTACCAAATAGTCAAACCCTAATTACCTAAACCAATTCCTTCTCTACAACCTAGCCCCCTTTTGTTGTTGCCAACAAAACCCAATCTCCTTATTTTCGCACCAACCAACCCAGATTGTGAATCAATCTTTGCTGCAAACTAGAACTAGGACTGAGACCTCCTCTTTACTGCGACATGAGCGATGCAGCCCTCCTCTTTGTGACGAGCCGATGACACAACCCTCTTTGGGACGAAAAATTTTCTCAGATGAATGGGCACTCAATTTAGTATTATTATTATTATTTCTTAATAAATTATTAGGTTGGTTAATTTTGGTTGGGTTTTCCAGGAGTGTAAATATCGTTACTCAAAATTTAAAGGCCTCTCGAAAAGAAATAGCCTAATTATCAGCCCATCTCAACTCAATTATTTCCTCTCTCTTCTCTCTCAAGTTGCCTTGGATCTTGACTCATCTTGTCTTGACCGCATAAAGAGATTGACGCGAGCCTTGTCTGGTTCGTAGGGTACTAATTTTGAAATGGCATTTGGATAGTGATTATTGACTAGCCAGTAGCCTTGTAAAAGGCTTGTAACCTTATCATGAAGATATCAACAGTTGTTTGGCCAACACCACTTAAATTTTTTGTCTGTCTGTACTCTTTGTATGTATGTGAATGATAGTTTTTTCTTGATTAACACTTCAATTATCATATTGATGTAGGACAGTTGGCTTTAGAGTTTGAAGAAGAGATGGACAAGAAATTGTCCAAAAGAGGTGCTCCAAAGAAACGGGCATAACTTTTGACTCGGTTGTCAGATTTCCTATTATAATATGTTTTCGAAAAGGGTTTTCAAAGCTCTATGGGGTTTCCCTGGTTGACGTCATTTGCATCCTCAACGGAGCTGTTTAAGTTAGGTCATTGGGCAGCCGAAGTTTTTAGTGTTTTTATTTGTTTTCCGTTTTTGTTTAGTTTGAGGATATTTTAGTCTTTTTGCTTATTTTAGGGTTTCCAGAGGCTATTTAAGGCTCTTTGTTATCAGTTTCAGAATGATTAAATAATATTATCAATTTTCGGTTTACATACATTCGTTCTTTGCTGGTGGATTCCAGTTTTGTTTATTTAGGGATTATGCTGGTAAACCCTAGAACTTCCGTTCTGCGTCACAGATAGAACTGTTTTGGCTCACTCACATGACTTTTGAATAAAGAAAAACGCATGTTTAAGTCCCAGCCTCAGAATCTCTTAGCTGATATTTCAATGGAGAAAAAAAAACATGTATTTCTTTATCATGTTAAATTGATAGTATGTGTTTTATTCTCAACTTGACTTTGAATTATCAAAAAGCAAAAACAAGACTACAAATATATATATTATTATTTTCTTAAAAGATTATTGAACCCATTATTGTTTTGTAAGAAACATGCCTTTTGTTGTTGAAAGAAACATGCTTTCTTAATCAATTATTATGGACTCATTAATTTATGAGATGTTTTATTTTATTTTTTTAAATTTTATTTTATGAGCTTTTTTTTTTTTTTTTTTTTCACAAGGTTCTCACTTCTTGTTGATGATTGATTGGAGAATTATCCTAAATGAGTTAGGGGTCGTTTGTTTTTTTGTCTGAAAACTGAACAGTCTTTCATTTTTCTTAATAAATTATTAGGTTGGTTCCTCTCGAAAAGAAATAGCCCAATTATCGGCCTATCTCAACTCAATTATTTCCTCCCTCTCTTCTCTCTCAAGTTGCTTTGGATCTTGACTCATCTTGTCTGGTTCGTCGTAGACTAATTTTGAAATGGCATTGGATAGTGATTATTGACTAGCTAGTAGCCTTGTAAAAGGCTTGTAACCTTATCATGAAGATAACAGCAGTTGCCTGGCCAACATACATACTTTGTTGTATGTATGTGAATGAAAGTTTTTTCTTAATTAACACTTCAATTATCTAACAGAACTGTTTTTGGCTCACTCACATGACTTTTGAATAATATAATAAAAAATGCATGTTTAAGTCCCTGCCTCATAATTTCTTAGCTGATATTTCAATGGAGAAAAAACATGTATTTCTTTATCATGTTAAATTGATAGTATGTTTTTTCTCTCAGTTTGACTTTGAATTATCAAAACACAAAAACAAGACTACAAATATATATTATTTTTTTCTTAAAAGATTATTGAACCCATTATTGTTTTTCAAGAAATATGCTTTTTTTTTTTTGAAAGAAACATGCTTTCTTAATCAATTATTATGGACTCATTAATTTAGGAGACATTTTTTTTTTTTAATGAGTTTAATTTTTTTTCATGAGGTTCTCACTTCTAGTTGATGATTGATCGAAGAACTATCCTAATTAAGTTAGAATTTGAGAGGTTGTTGGAGGGAAGTAATTGATATATGGTTCTGTGTTCATAAAAAAAATGTATATGATATATGGAAAC